>JASIRB010001254.1:0-36649 GCA_030323885.1 Branchipolynoe longqiensis
GAACATTGCTAAAGGTCCTAGTTGATGATTTTGAAGAAAATTAGTGACATTGAATTATTGTCGATATAGCCTCGAAACGATGACCATGACTAACCCACGATTCTGCACCAAATAGGTGATATTGAAATATGATTTTGATATTGCACCAGAACATTGCTAAAGGTCCTAGTTGATGATTTTGAAGAAAATTAGTGACATTGAATTATTGTCGATATAGCCTCGAAACGATGACCATGACTAACCCACGATTCTGCACCAAATAGGTGATATTGAAATATGATTTTGATATTGCACCAGAACATTGCTAAAGGTCCTAGTTGATGATTTTGAAGAAAATTAGTGACATTGAATTATTGTCGATATAGCCTCGAAACGATGACCATGACTAACCCACGATTCTGCACCAAATAGGTGATATTGAAATATGATTTTGATATTGCACCAGAACATTGCTAAAGGTCCTAGTTGATGATTTTGAAGAAAATTAGTGACATTGAATTATTGTCGATATAGCCTCGAAACGATGACCATGACTAACCCACGATTCTGCACCAAATAGGTGATATTGAAATATGATTTTGATATTGCACCAGAACATTGCTAAAGGTCCTAGTTGATGATTTTGAAGAAAATTAGTGACATTGAATTATTGTCGATATAGCCTCGAAACGATGACCATGACTAACCCACGATTCTGCACCAAATAGGTGATATTGAAATATGATTTTGATATTGCACCAGAACATTGCTAAAGGTCCTAGTTGATGATTTTGAAGAAAATTAGTGACATTGAATTATTGTCGATATAGCCTCGAAACGATGACCATGACTAACCCACGATTCTGCACCAAATAGGTGATATTGAAATATGATTTTGATATTGCACCAGAACATTGCTAAAGGTCCTAGTTGATGATTTTGAAGAAAATTAGTGACATTGAATTATTGTCGATATAGCCTCGAAACGATGACCATGACTAACCCACGATTCTGCACCAAATAGGTGATATTGAAATATGATTTTGATATTGCACCAGAACATTGCTAAAGGTCCTAGTTGATGATTTTGAAGAAAATTAGTGACATTGAATTATTGTCGATATAGCCTCGAAACGATGACCATGACGATTCTGCACCAAATAGGTGATATTGAAATATGATTTTGATATTGCACCAGAACATTGCTAAAGGTCCTAGTTGATGATTTTGAAGAAAATTAGTGACATTGAATTATTGTCGATATAGCCTCGAAACGATGACCATGACTAACCCACGATTCTGCACCAAATAGGTGATATTGAAATATGATTTTGATATTGCACCAGAACATTGCTAAAGGTCCTAGTTGATGATTTTGAAGAAAATTAGTGACATTGAATTATTGTCGATATAGCCTCGAAACGATGACCATGACTAACCCACGATTCTGCACCAAATAGGTGATATTGAAATATGATTTTGATATTGCACCAGAACATTGCTAAAGGTCCTAGTTGATGATTTTGAAGAAAATTAGTGACATTGAATTATTGTCGATATAGCCTCGAAACGATGACCATGACTAACCCACGATTCTGCACGAAATAGGTGATATTGAAATATGATTTTGATATTGCACCAGAACATTGCTAAAGGTCCTAGTTGATGATTTTGAAGAAAATTAGTGACATTGAATTATTGTCGATATAGCCTCGAAACGATGACCATGACTAACCCACGATTCTGCACGAAATAGGTGATATTGAAATATGATTTTGATATTGCACCAGAACATTGCTAAAGGTCCTAGTTGATGATTTTGAAGAAAATTAGTGACATTGAATTATTGTCGATATAGCCTCGAAACGATGACCATGACTAACCCACGATTCTGCACGAAATAGGTGATATTGAAATATGATTTTGATATTGCACCAGAACATTGCTAAAGGTCCTAGTTGATGATTTTGAAGAAAATTAGTGACATTGAATTATTGTCGATATAGCCTCGAAACGATGACCATGACTAACCCACGATTCTGCACCAAATAGGTGATATTGAAATATGATTTTGATATTGCACCAGAACATTGCTAAAGGTCCTAGTTGATGATTTTGAAGAAAATTAGTGACATTGAATTATTGTCGATATAGCCTCGAAACGATGACCATGACTAACCCACGATTCTGCACCAAATAGGTGATATTGAAATATGATTTTGATATTGCACCAGAACATTGCTAAAGGTCCTAGTTGATGATTTTGAAGAAAATTAGTGACATTGAATTATTGTCGATATAGCCTCGAAACGATGACCATGACTAACCCACGATTCTGCACCAAATAGGTGATATTGAAATATGATTTTGATATTGCACCAGAACATTGCTAAAGGTCCTAGTTGATGATTTTGAAGAAAATTAGTGACATTGAATTATTGTCGATATAGCCTCGAAACGATGACCATGACTAACCCACGATTCTGCACCAAATAGGTGATATTGAAATATGATTTTGATATTGCACCAGAACATTGCTAAAGGTCCTAGTTGATGATTTTGAAGAAAATTAGTGACATTGAATTATTGTCGATATAGCCTCGAAACGATGACCATGACTAACCCACGATTCTGCACCAAATAGGTGATATTGAAATATGATTTTGATATTGCACCAGAACATTGCTAAAGGTCCTAGTTGATGATTTTGAAGAAAATTAGTGACATTGAATTATTGTCGATATAGCCTCGAAACGATGACCATGACTAACCCACGATTCTGCACCAAATAGGTGATATTGAAATATGATTTTGATATTGCACCAGAACATTGCTAAAGGTCCTAGTTGATGATTTTGAAGAAAATTAGTGACATTGAATTATTGTCGATATAGCCTCGAAACGATGACCATGACTAACCCACGATTCTGCACGAAATAGGTGATATTGAAATATGATTTTGATATTGCACCAGAACATTGCTAAAGGTCCTAGTTGATGATTTTGAAGAAAATTAGTGACATTGAATTATTGTCGATATAGCCTCGAAACGATGACCATGACTAACCCACGATTCTGCACCAAATAGGTGATATTGAAATATGATTTTGATATTGCACCAGAACATTGCTAAAGGTCCTAGTTGATGATTTTGAAGAAAATTAGTGACATTGAATTATTGTCGATATAGCCTCGAAACGATGACCATGACTAACCCACGATTCTGCACCAAATAGGTGATATTGAAATATGATTTTGATATTGCACCAGAACATTGCTAAAGGTCCTAGTTGATGATTTTGAAGAAAATTAGTGACATTGAATTATTGTCGATATAGCCTCGAAACGATGACCATGACTAACCCACGATTCTGCACCAAATAGGTGATATTGAAATATGATTTTGATATTGCACCAGAACATTGCTAAAGGTCCTAGTTGATGATTTTGAAGAAAATTAGTGACATTGAATTATTGTCGATATAGCCTCGAAACGATGACCATGACTAACCCACGATTCTGCACCAAATAGGTGATATTGAAATATGATTTTGATATTGCACCAGAACATTGCTAAAGGTCCTAGTTGATGATTTTGAAGAAAATTAGTGACATTGAATTATTGTCGATATAGCCTCGAAACGATGACCATGACTAACCCACGATTCTGCACCAAATAGGTGATATTGAAATATGATTTTGATATTGCACCAGAACATTGCTAAAGGTCCTAGTTGATGATTTTGAAGAAAATTAGTGACATTGAATTATTGTCGATATAGCCTCGAAACGATGACCATGACTAACCCACGATTCTGCACGAAATAGGTGATATTGAAATATGATTTTGATATTGCACCAGAACATTGCTAAAGGTCCTAGTTGATGATTTTGAAGAAAATTAGTGACATTGAATTATTGTCGATATAGCCTCGAAACGATGACCATGACTAACCCACGATTCTGCACGAAATAGGTGATATTGAAATATGATTTTGATATTGCACCAGAACATTGCTAAAGGTCCTAGTTGATGATTTTGAAGAAAATTAGTGACATTGAATTATTGTCGATATAGCCTCGAAACGATGACCATGACTAACCCACGATTCTGCACCAAATAGGTGATATTGAAATATGATTTTGATATTGCACCAGAACATTGCTAAAGGTCCTAGTTGATGATTTTGAAGAAAATTAGTGACATTGAATTATTGTCGATATAGCCTCGAAACGATGACCATGACTAACCCACGATTCTGCACCAAATAGGTGATATTGAAATATGATTTTGATATTGCACCAGAACATTGCTAAAGGTCCTAGTTGATGATTTTGAAGAAAATTAGTGACATTGAATTATTGTCGATATAGCCTCGAAACGATGACCATGACTAACCCACGATTCTGCACCAAATAGGTGATATTGAAATATGATTTTGATATTGCACCAGAACATTGCTAAAGGTCCTAGTTGATGATTTTGAAGAAAATTAGTGACATTGAATTATTGTCGATATAGCCTCGAAACGATGACCATGACTAACCCACGATTCTGCACCAAATAGGTGATATTGAAATATGATTTTGATATTGCACCAGAACATTGCTAAAGGTCCTAGTTGATGATTTTGAAGAAAATTAGTGACATTGAATTATTGTCGATATAGCCTCGAAACGATGACCATGACTAACCCACGATTCTGCACCAAATAGGTGATATTGAAATATGATTTTGATATTGCACCAGAACATTGCTAAAGGTCCTAGTTGATGATTTTGAAGAAAATTAGTGACATTGAATTATTGTCGATATAGCCTCGAAACGATGACCATGACTAACCCACGATTCTGCACGAAATAGGTGATATTGAAATATGATTTTGATATTGCACCAGAACATTGCTAAAGGTCCTAGTTGATGATTTTGAAGAAAATTAGTGACATTGAATTATTGTCGATATAGCCTCGAAACGATGACCATGACTAACCCACGATTCTGCACCAAATAGGTGATATTGAAATATGATTTTGATATTGCACCAGAACATTGCTAAAGGTCCTAGTTGATGATTTTGAAGAAAATTAGTGACATTGAATTATTGTCGATATAGCCTCGAAACGATGACCATGACTAACCCACGATTCTGCACCAAATAGGTGATATTGAAATATGATTTTGATATTGCACCAGAACATTGCTAAAGGTCCTAGTTGATGATTTTGAAGAAAATTAGTGACATTGAATTATTGTCGATATAGCCTCGAAACGATGACCATGACTAACCCACGATTCTGCACCAAATAGGTGATATTGAAATATGATTTTGATATTGCACCAGAACATTGCTAAAGGTCCTAGTTGATGATTTTGAAGAAAATTAGTGACATTGAATTATTGTCGATATAGCCTCGAAACAATGACCATGACAAACCCACAATTCTGCACCAAATAGCTGATATTGAAATATGATTTTGATATTGCGCCTGAACATTGCTAAAGGTCCTACTTGATGATTTTGAAGAAAATTAGTGACATTGAATTATTGTCGATATAGCCTCGAAACGATGACCATGACTAACCCACGATTCTGCACCAAATAGGTGATATTGAAATATGATTTTGATATTGCACCAGAACATTGCTAAAGGTCCTAGTTGATGATTTTGAAGAAAATTAGTGACATTGAATTATTGTCGATATAGCCTCGAAACGATGACCATGACTAACCCACGATTCTGCACCAAATAGGTGATATTGAAATATGATTTTGATATTGCACCAGAACATTGCTAAAGGTCCTAGTTGATGATTTTGAAGAAAATTAGTGACATTGAATTATTGTCGATATAGCCTCGAAACGATGACCATGACTAACCCACGATTCTGCACCAAATAGGTGATATTGAAATATGATTTTGATATTGCACCAGAACATTGCTAAAGGTCCTAGTTGATGATTTTGAAGAAAATTAGTGACATTGAATTATTGTCGATATAGCCTCGAAACGATGACCATGACTAACCCACGATTCTGCACGAAATAGGTGATATTGAAATATGATTTTGATATTGCACCAGAACATTGCTAAAGGTCCTAGTTGATGATTTTGAAGAAAATTAGTGACATTGAATTATTGTCGATATAGCCTCGAAACGATGACCATGACCACGATTCTGCACGAAATAGGTGATATTGAAATATGATTTTGATATTGCACCAGAACATTGCTAAAGGTCCTAGTTGATGATTTTGAAGAAAATTAGTGACATTGAATTATTGTCGATATAGCCTCGAAACGATGACCATGACTAACCCACGATTCTGCACGAAATAGGTGATATTGAAATATGATTTTGATATTGCACCAGAACATTGCTAAAGGTCCTAGTTGATGATTTTGAAGAAAATTAGTGACATTGAATTATTGTCGATATAGCCTCGAAACGATGACCATGACTAACCCACGATTCTGCACCAAATAGGTGATATTGAAATATGATTTTGATATTGCACCAGAACATTGCTAAAGGTCCTAGTTGATGATTTTGAAGAAAATTAGTGACATTGAATTATTGTCGATATAGCCTCGAAACGATGACCATGACTAACCCACGATTCTGCACCAAATAGGTGATATTGAAATATGATTTTGATATTGCACCAGAACATTGCTAAAGGTCCTAGTTGATGATTTTGAAGAAAATTAGTGACATTGAATTATTGTCGATATAGCCTCGAAACGATGACCATGACTAACCCACGATTCTGCACCAAATAGGTGATATTGAAATATGATTTTGATATTGCACCAGAACATTGCTAAAGGTCCTAGTTGATGATTTTGAAGAAAATTAGTGACATTGAATTATTGTCGATATAGCCTCGAAACGATGACCATGACTAACCCACGATTCTGCACCAAATAGGTGATATTGAAATATGATTTTGATATTGCACCAGAACATTGCTAAAGGTCCTAGTTGATGATTTTGAAGAAAATTAGTGACATTGAATTATTGTCGATATAGCCTCGAAACGATGACCATGACTAACCCACGATTCTGCACCAAATAGGTGATATTGAAATATGATTTTGATATTGCACCAGAACATTGCTAAAGGTCCTAGTTGATGATTTTGAAGAAAATTAGTGACATTGAATTATTGTCGATATAGCCTCGAAACGATGACCATGACTAACCCACGATTCTGCACCAAATAGGTGATATTGAAATATGATTTTGATATTGCACCAGAACATTGCTAAAGGTCCTAGTTGATGATTTTGAAGAAAATTAGTGACATTGAATTATTGTCGATATAGCCTCGAAACGATGACCATGACTAACCCACGATTCTGCACCAAATAGGTGATATTGAAATATGATTTTGATATTGCACCAGAACATTGCTAAAGGTCCTAGTTGATGATTTTGAAGAAAATTAGTGACATTGAATTATTGTCGATATAGCCTCGAAACGATGACCATGACTAACCCACGATTCTGCACGAAATAGGTGATATTGAAATATGATTTTGATATTGCACCAGAACATTGCTAAAGGTCCTAGTTGATGATTTTGAAGAAAATTAGTGACATTGAATTATTGTCGATATAGCCTCGAAACGATGACCATGACTAACCCACGATTCTGCACGAAATAGGTGATATTGAAATATGATTTTGATATTGCACCAGAACATTGCTAAAGGTCCTAGTTGATGATTTTGAAGAAAATTAGTGACATTGAATTATTGTCGATATAGCCTCGAAACGATGACCATGACTAACCCACGATTCTGCACCAAATAGGTGATATTGAAATATGATTTTGATATTGCACCAGAACATTGCTAAAGGTCCTAGTTGATGATTTTGAAGAAAATTAGTGACATTGAATTATTGTCGATATAGCCTCGAAACGATGACCATGACTAACCCACGATTCTGCACCAAATAGGTGATATTGAAATATGATTTTGATATTGCACCAGAACATTGCTAAAGGTCCTAGTTGATGATTTTGAAGAAAATTAGTGACATTGAATTATTGTCGATATAGCCTCGAAACGATGACCATGACTAACCCACGATTCTGCACCAAATAGGTGATATTGAAATATGATTTTGATATTGCACCAGAACATTGCTAAAGGTCCTAGTTGATGATTTTGAAGAAAATTAGTGACATTGAATTATTGTCGATATAGCCTCGAAACGATGACCATGACTAACCCACGATTCTGCACCAAATAGGTGATATTGAAATATGATTTTGATATTGCACCAGAACATTGCTAAAGGTCCTAGTTGATGATTTTGAAGAAAATTAGTGACATTGAATTATTGTCGATATAGCCTCGAAACGATGACCATGACTAACCCACGATTCTGCACCAAATAGGTGATATTGAAATATGATTTTGATATTGCACCAGAACATTGCTAAAGGTCCTAGTTGATGATTTTGAAGAAAATTAGTGACATTGAATTATTGTCGATATAGCCTCGAAACGATGACCATGACTAACCCACGATTCTGCACCAAATAGGTGATATTGAAATATGATTTTGATATTGCACCAGAACATTGCTAAAGGTCCTAGTTGATGATTTTGAAGAAAATTAGTGACATTGAATTATTGTCGATATAGCCTCGAAACGATGACCATGACTAACCCACGATTCTGCACCAAATAGGTGATATTGAAATATGATTTTGATATTGCACCAGAACATTGCTAAAGGTCCTAGTTGATGATTTTGAAGAAAATTAGTGACATTGAATTATTGTCGATATAGCCTCGAAACGATGACCATGACTAACCCACGATTCTGCACCAAATAGGTGATATTGAAATATGATTTTGATATTGCACCAGAACATTGCTAAAGGTCCTAGTTGATGATTTTGAAGAAAATTAGTGACATTGAATTATTGTCGATATAGCCTCGAAACGATGACCATGACTAACCCACGATTCTGCACCAAATAGGTGATATTGAAATATGATTTTGATATTGCACCAGAACATTGCTAAAGGTCCTAGTTGATGATTTTGAAGAAAATTAGTGACATTGAATTATTGTCGATATAGCCTCGAAACGATGACCATGACTAACCCACGATTCTGCACCAAATAGGTGATATTGAAATATGATTTTGATATTGCACCAGAACATTGCTAAAGGTCCTAGTTGATGATTTTGAAGAAAATTAGTGACATTGAATTATTGTCGATATAGCCTCGAAACGATGACCATGACTAACCCACGATTCTGCACCAAATAGGTGATATTGAAATATGATTTTGATATTGCACCAGAACATTGCTAAAGGTCCTAGTTGATGATTTTGAAGAAAATTAGTGACATTGAATTATTGTCGATATAGCCTCGAAACGATGACCATGAACCACGATTCTGCACCAAATAGGTGATATTGAAATATGATTTTGATATTGCACCAGAACATTGCTAAAGGTCCTAGTTGATGATTTTGAAGAAAATTAGTGACATTGAATTATTGTCGATATAGCCTCGAAACGATGACCATGACTAACCCACGATTCTGCACCAAATAGGTGATATTGAAATATGATTTTGATATTGCACCAGAACATTGCTAAAGGTCCTAGTTGATGATTTTGAAGAAAATTAGTGACATTGAATTATTGTCGATATAGCCTCGAAACGATGACCATGACTAACCCACGATTCTGCACCAAATAGGTGATATTGAAATATGATTTTGATATTGCACCAGAACATTGCTAAAGGTCCTAGTTGATGATTTTGAAGAAAATTAGTGACATTGAATTATTGTCGATATAGCCTCGAAACGATGACCATGACTAACCCACGATTCTGCACCAAATAGGTGATATTGAAATATGATTTTGATATTGCACCAGAACATTGCTAAAGGTCCTAGTTGATGATTTTGAAGAAAATTAGTGACATTGAATTATTGTCGATATAGCCTCGAAACGATGACCATGACTAACCCACGATTCTGCACCAAATAGGTGATATTGAAATATGATTTTGATATTGCACCAGAACATTGCTAAAGGTCCTAGTTGATGATTTTGAAGAAAATTAGTGACATTGAATTATTGTCGATATAGCCTCGAAACGATGACCATGACTAACCCACGATTCTGCACCAAATAGGTGATATTGAAATATGATTTTGATATTGCACCAGAACATTGCTAAAAGTCCTCGTTGATGATTTTGAAGAAAATTAGTGACATTGAATTATTGTCGATATAGCCTCGAAACAATGACCATGACAAACCCACAATTCTGCACCAAATAGCTGATATTGAAATATGATTTTGATATTGCGCCTGAACATTGCTAAAGGTCCTAGTTGATGATTTTGAAGAAAATTAGTGACATTGAATTATTGTCGATATAGCCGCGAAACGATGATAATGACTAACCCACCATTCTGCACCAAATAGGTGATATTGAAATATGATTTTGATAGTGTTGTTGTGTTGTGGTTAACCCACGATTCTGCACCAAATAGGTGATATTGAAATATGATTTTGATATTGCACCAGAACATTGCTAAAGGTCCTCGTTGATGATTTTGAAGAAAATTAGTGACATTGAATTATTGTCGATATAACACATAACACACTGTGTGTTACACACATAGCACACTGTGTGGTGCACACACATAACACACTGTGAGGTACACATATAACACAATGTGTGTTGCACACACATAGCACACTGTGTGGTATACACATAACACACAGTACACTGTGTGGGATACACATAACACACTGTGTGGTACACACAGAAGACACTGTGTGTTACACACACAGAAGACACTGTGTGTTACATTCACATAACACACTGTGTGTTACACACATAATACAGTTGTTTGTTGTTGTTTTACGTCCTAGCAACATCTAAGGTCATATCAGGACGGGCACATAATACACTGAGTTGTACACACAGATAACACATAACACATAACACATAACACGTTGCACACACATAGCACACTGTGTGCTGCACACACATAACACTACGTGTTACACACATAATCCACTGTTTGGTACACACATAACACACTGTGTGTTATACATATAACCCACTGTGTGGTACACATACATAACACACTGTGTACAAACACATAACACACTGTGTTTTATACAAATAACACACCGTGTGGTACACACACATAACACACTGTGTGTTACACATATAAGATACTGTGGTGCACACATAACACACTGTGTGGTACACACAATACACACGGTGTGCTACACGCATAACACACTGTGTGGTTGGTACACACATAACACATAACACACTGTGTGTTACACACATAGCACACTGTGTGGTACACACACATAACACACTGTGAGGTACACATATAACACAATGTGGGTTGCACACACATAGCACACTGTGTGGCATACACATAACACACTGTGTGTTACACACATAATACAGTTGTTTGTTGTTGTTTTACATCCTAGCAACATCTAAGGTCATATCAGGACGGGGCACATAATACACTGTGTGGTAGACACACATAACACATAACACCTAAAACATAACACACGTTGCACACACATAGCACACTGTGTGGTGCACACACATAACACTAGGTGTTACACACATAACCCACTGTTTGGTACACACACATAACACACTGTGTGTTATCTGTGTGTACCCATACCACACTGTGTGGTACACACATAACACACTGTGTGTTACACACACATAACACACTGTGTGTTGGATACACATAACACACTGTGTGTTACACACATAATACAGTTGTTTGTTGTTGTTTTACGTCCTAGCAACATCTAAGGTCATATCAGGACGGGGCACATAATACACTGTGTGGTACACACACATAACACATAACCCTTAACACATAACACACGTTGCACACACATAGCACACTGTGTGGTACACACACATAACACTATGTGTTACACACATAACCCACTGTGTGGTACACACACATAACACACTGTGTGTTATACACATAACCCACTGTGTGGTACACATACATAACACACTGTGTACACACACATAACACACTGTGTTTTATACAAATAACACACCGTGTGGTACACACACATAACACACTGTGTGTTACACACATAATACAGTTGTTTGTTGTTGTGTTACGTCCTAGCAACATCTAAGGTCATATCAGGACGGGGCACATAATACACTGAGTGGTACACACACATAACACATAACACTTAACACATAACACATAACACACATAACACACTCTGTTTTATACAAATAACACACCGTGTGGTACACACACATAACACACTGTGTGTTACACACATAAGATATTGTGGTGCACACATAACACAGTGTGGTACACACAAAACACACGGTGTGGTACACGCATAACACACTGTGTGGTTGGTACACACATAACACATAACACACTGTGTGTTACACACATAGCTCACTGTGTGGTACACACACATAACACACTGTGAGGTACACATATAACACACTGTGTGTTGCACACACATAGCACACTGTGTGGTATACACATAACACACAGTACACTGTGTGGTACACACATAACACACTGTGTGGTATACCCATAACACACTGTGTGGTACACACATAACACACTGTGTGTTAAACACACATAAGACACGGTGTTATATACACATAACACACTGTGTGTTACACACATAATACAGTTGTTTGTTGTTGTTTTACGTCCTAGCAACATCTAAGGTCATATCAGGACGGGGTACATAATACACTGTGTGGTACACACATAACCCACTGTGTGGTACACACACATAACACACTCTGTGTTATACACATAACCCACTGTGTGGTACACATACATAACACACTGTGTACACACATAACACACTGTGTTTTATACAAATAACACACCGTGTGGTACACACACATAACACACTGGGTGTTACACACATAACATACTGGGTGGTACACACATAACACACTGTGTGGTACACACAAAACACACGGTGTGGTACACGCATAACACACTGTGTGGTTGGTATACACATAACACATAACACACTGTGTGTTACACACATAGCACAATGTAGGTACACACACATAACACACTGTGAGGTACACATATAACACACTGTGTGTTGCACACACATAGCAAACTGTGTGGTATACACATAACACACAGTACACTGTGTGGTACACACATAACACACTGTGTGGTATACTCATAACGCACTGTGTGGTACACACATAACACACTGTGTGTTACACACACAGAAGACACTGTGTGTTACATACAAATAAGACACTGTGTGTTACACACATAATACAGTTGTTTCTTGTTGTTTTACGTCCTAGCAACATCTAAGGTCATATCAGGACGGGGAACATAATACACCGTGTGGTACACACACATAACACATAACACTTAACACATAACACACGTTGCACACACATAGCACACAATGTGGTACACACACATAACCCACTGTGTGGTACACACACCTAACACACTGTGTGTTATACACATAACCCACTGTGTCGTACACATACATAAGACACTGTGTACACACACATAACACACTGTGTTTTATACAAATAACACACCGTGTGGTACCCACACATAACACACAGTGTGTTACACACATAACATACTGTGTGGTACACACATAACACACTGTGTGGTACACACAAAACACATGGTGTGGTGCACGCATAACACACTGTGTGGTTGGTACACACATAACACATAACACACTGTGTGTTACACACATAGCACACTGTGTGGTACACACAAATAACACACTGTGAGGTACACATATAACACAATGTGTGTTGCACACACATAGCACCCTGTGTGGTATACACATAACACACAGTACACTGTGTGGTACACACATAACACACTGTGTGGTATACCCATAACACACTGTGTGGTACATACATAACACACTGTGTGTTAAACACACATAAGACACTGTGTGTTACATACACATAACACACTGTGTGTTACACACATAATACAGTTGTTTGTTGTTGTTTTACGTCCTGTTTGTTGTTGTTTTACGTCATATCAGGACGGGGTACATAATACACTGTGTGGTACACACACTTAACACATAACACACGTTGCACACACATAGCACACTGTGTGGTACACACACATAACACTACATGTTACACACATAACCCACTGTGTGGTACACACACATAACACACTGTGTGTTATACACATAACCCATTGTGTGGTACACATACATAACACACTGTGTACACACACATAACACACTGTGTTTTATACAAATAACACACCGTGTGGTACACACACATAACACACTGTGTGTTACACACATAACATACTGTGTGGTACACACATAACACACTGTGTGGTACACACAAAACACATGGTGTGGTACACGTATAACACACTGTGTGGTTGGTACACACATAACACATAATACACTGTGTGTTACACACATAGCACACTGTGTGGTACACACACATAACACACTGTGAGGTACACATATAACACACTGTGTGTTGCACACACATAGCACACTGTGTGGTATACACATAACACACAGTACACTGTGTGGTACACCCATAACACACTGTGTGGTATACCCATACCACACTGTGTGGTACACACATAAGACACTGTGTTACACACACATAAGACACTGTGTGTTACACACATAATACAGTTGTTTGTTGTTGTTTTACGTCCTAGCAACATCTAAGGTCATATCAGGATGGGGAACATAATACACCGTGTGGTACACACACATAACACATAACACTTAACACATAACACACGTTGCACACACATAGCACACAATGTGGTACACACACATAACCCACTGTGTGGTACACACACCTAACACACTGTGTGTTATACAGATAACCCACTGTGTCGTACACATACATAAGACACTGTGTACACACACATAACACGCTGTGTTTTATACAAATAACACACCGTGTGGTACCCACACATAACACACTGTGTGTTACACACATAACATACTGTGTGGTACACACATATCACACTGTGTGGTACACACAAAACACACGGTGTGGTACACGCATAACACACTGTGTGGTTGGTACACACATAACACATAACACACTGTGTGTTACACACATAGCACACTGTGTGGTACACACAAATAACACACTGTGAGGTACACATATGACACAATGTGTGTTGCACACACATAGCACACTGTGTGGTATACACATAACACACAGTACACTGTGTGGTACACACATAACAGACTGTGTGGTATACCCATAACACAATGTGTGGTACACACATAACACACTGTGTGTTAAACACACATAAGACACTGTGTGTTACATACACATAACACACTGTGTTACACACATAATACAGTTGTTTGTTGTTGTTTTACGTCCTAGCAACATCTAAGGTCAAATCAGGACGGGGTACATAATACACTGTGTGGTACACACACATAACACATAACACTTAACACATAACACACGTTGCACACACATAGCACACTGTGTGGTACACACACATAACACTAGGTGTTACACACATAATCCACTGTGTGGTACACACATAACACACTGTGTGTTATACATATAACCCACTGTGTGGTACACATACATAACACACTGTGTACACACACATAACACACTGTGTTTTATACAAATAACACACCGTGTGGTACACACACATAACACACTGTGTGTTACACACATAAGATACTGTGGTGCACACATAACACACTGTGTGGTACACACAAAACACACGGTGTGGTACACGCATAACACACTGTGTGGTTGGTACACACATAACACATAACACACTGTGTGTTACACACATAGCACACTGTGTGGTACACACACATAACACACTGTGAGGTACACATATAACACACTGTGTGTTGCACACACATAGCACACTGTGTGGTATACATATAACACACAGTACACTGTGTGGTACACACATAACACACTGTGTGGTATACCCATAACACACTGTGTGGTACACACATAACACACTGTGTGTTAAACACACATAAGACACTGTGTGTTACATACACATAACACACTGTGTGTTACACACATAATACAGTTGTTTGTTGTTGTTTTACGTCCTGGCAACATCTAAGGTCATATCAGGACGGGGTACATAATACACTGTGTGGTACACACATATAACACTATGTGCTACACACATAACGCACTGTGTGGTACACACACATAACACACTCTGTGTTATACACATAACCCACTGTGTGGTACACATACATAACACACTGTGTACACACACATAACACACTGTGTTTTATACAAATAACACACCGTGTGGTACACACACATAACACACTGTGTGTTACACACATAACATACTGGGTGGTACACACATAACACACTGTGTGGTACACACAAAACACACGGTGTGGTACACGCATAACACACTGTGTGGTTGGTACACACATAACACATAACACACTGTGTGTTACACACATAGCACAATGTGTGGTACACACACATAACACACTGTGAGGTACACATATAACACACTGTGTGTTGCACACACATAGCACACTGTGTGGTATACACATAACACACAGTACACTGTGTGGTACACACATAACACACTGTGGGGTATACTCATAACGCACTGTGTGGTACACACATAACACACTGTGTGTTACACACACAGAAGACACTGTGTTACATACACATAAGACACTGTGTGTTACACACATAATACAGTTGTTTGTTGTTGTTTTACGTCCTAGCAACATCTAAGGTCATATCAGGACGGGGAACATAATACACCGTGTGGTACACACACATAACACATAACACTTAACACATAACACACGTTGCACACACATAGCACACAATGTGGTACACACACATAACCCACTGTGTGGTACACACACCTAACACACTGTGTGTTATACACATAACCCACTGTGTCGTACACATACATAAGACACTGTGTACACACACATAACAAACACACTGTGTTTTATACAAATAACACACCGTGTGGTACCCACACATAACACACTGTGTGTTACACACATAACATACTGTGTGGTACACACATATCACACTGTGTGGTTGGTTACACACATAGCACACTGTGTGGTACACACAAATAACACACTGTGAGGTACACATATAATACAATGTGTGTTGCACACACATAGCACACTGTGTGGTATACACATAACACACATAACACACTGTGTGGTATACCCATAACACACTGTGTGGTACACACATAAGACACTGTGTGTTACATACACATAACACACTGTGTGTTACACACATAATACAGTTGTTTGTTGTTGTTTTACGTCCTAGCAACATCTAAGGTCATATCAGGATGGGGAACATAATACACCGTGTGGTACACACACATAACACATAACACTTAACACATAACACACGTTGCACACACATAGCACACAATGTGGTACACACACATAACCCACTGTGTGGTACACACACCTAACACACTGTGTGTTATACAGATAACCCACTGTGTCGTACACATACATAAGACACTGTGTACACACACATAACACGCTGTGTTTTATACAAATAACACACCGTGTGGTACCCACACATAACACACTGTGTGTTACACACATAACATACTGTGTGGTACACACATATCACACTGTGTGGTACACACAAAACACACGGTGTGGTACACGCATAACACACTGTGTGGTTGGTACACACATAACACATAACACACTGTGTGTTACACACATAGCACACTGTGTGGTACACACAAATAACACACTGTGAGGTACACATATGACACAATGTGTGTTGCACACACATAGCACACTGTGTGGTATACACATAACACACAGTACACTGTGTGGTACACACATAACAGACTGTGTGGTATACCCATAACACAATGTGTGGTACACACATAACACACTGTGTGTTAAACACACATAAGACACTGTGTGTTACATACACATAACACACTGTGTTACACACATAATACAGTTGTTTGTTGTTGTTTTACGTCCTAGCAACATCTAAGGTCAAATCAGGACGGGGTACATAATACACTGTGTGGTACACACACATAACACATAACACTTAACACATAACACACGTTGCACACACATAGCACACTGTGTGGTACACACACATAACACTAGGTGTTACACACATAATCCACTGTGTGGTACACACATAACACACTGTGTGTTATACATATAACCCACTGTGTGGTACACATACATAACACACTGTGTACACACACATAACACACTGTGTTTTATACAAATAACACACCGTGTGGTACACACACATAACACACTGTGTGTTACACACATAAGATACTGTGGTGCACACATAACACACTGTGTGGTACACACAAAACACACGGTGTGGTACACGCATAACACACTGTGTGGTTGGTACACACATAACACATAACACACTGTGTGTTACACACATAGCACACTGTGTGGTACACACACATAACACACTGTGAGGTACACATATAACACACTGTGTGTTGCACACACATAGCACACTGTGTGGTATACATATAACACACAGTACACTGTGTGGTACACACATAACACACTGTGTGGTATACCCATAACACACTGTGTGGTACACACATAACACACTGTGTGTTAAACACACATAAGACACTGTGTGTTACATACACATAACACACTGTGTGTTACACACATAATACAGTTGTTTGTTGTTGTTTTACGTCCTGGCAACATCTAAGGTCATATCAGGACGGGGTACATAATACACTGTGTGGTACACACATATAACACTATGTGCTACACACATAACGCACTGTGTGGTACACACACATAACACACTCTGTGTTATACACATAACCCACTGTGTGGTACACATACATAACACACTGTGTACACACATAACACACTGTGTTTTATACAAATAACACACCGTGTGGTACACACACATAACACACTGTGTGTTACACACATAACATACTGGGTGGTACACACATAACACACTGTGTGGTACACACAAAACACACGGTGTGGTACACGCATAACACACTGTGTGGTTGGTACACACATAACACATAACACACTGTGTGTTACACACATAGCACAATGTGTGGTACACACACATAACACACTGTGAGGTACACATATAACACACTGTGTGTTGCACACACATAGCACACTGTGTGGTATACACATAACACACAGTACACTGTGTGGTACACACATAACACACTGTGGGGTATACTCATAACGCACTGTGTGGTACACACATAACACACTGTGTGTTACACACACAGAAGACACTGTGTTACATACACATAAGACAATGTGTGTTACACACATAATACAGTTGTTTGTTGTTGTTTAACGTCCTAGCAGCATCTAAGGTCATATCAGGACGGGGAACATAATACACCGTGTGGTACACACACATAACACTTAACACATAACACATAACACACACGTTGTACACACCATAACCACTGTGTGGTACACACACTAACACTTGGTGTTACACACATAGCACACTGTGTGGTACACACAAATAACACACTGTGTGTAATGTGTGTGTACACATACCACACTGTGTGGTATACCCATAACACACTGTGTGGTACACACATAAGACACTGTGTGTTACATACACATAACACACTGTGTGTTACACACATAATACAGTTGTTTGTTGTTGTTTTACGTCCTAGCAACATCTAAGGTCATATCAGGACGGGGCACATAATACAATGTGTGGTACACACACATAACACATAACCCTTAACACATAACACACGTTGCACACACATAGCACACTGTGTGGTACACACACATAACACTATGTGTTACACACATAACCCACTGTGTGGTACACACAAATAACACACTGTGTGTTATACACATAACCCACTTTGTGGTGCACATACATAACACACTGTGTACACACACATAACACACTGTGTTTTATACAAATAACACACAGTGTGGTACACACACATAACACACTGTGTGTTACACACATAATACAGTTGTTTGTTGTTGTGTTACGTCCTAGCAACATCTAAGGTCATATCAGGAAGGGGCATACATAATACACTGAGTGGTACACACAAAACACATAACACTTAACACATAACACACGTTGCACACACATAGCACACTGTGTGCTGCACACACATAACACTACGTGTTACACACATAATCCACTGTGTGGTACACACATAACACACTGTGTGTTATACACATAACCCATTGTGTGGTACACATACATAACACACTGTGTACACACACATAACACACTGTGTTTTATACAAATAACACACCGTGTGGTACACACACATAACACACTGTGTGGGCTACACACATAACATACTGTGTGGTACACACATAACACACTGTGTGGTACACACAAAACACACGGTGTGGTACACGTATAACACACTGTGTGGTTGGTGCACACATAACACATAACACACTGTGTGTTACACACATAGCACACTGTGTGGTACACACACATAACACACTGTGAGGTACACATATAACACACTGTGTGTTGCACACACATAGCACACTGTGTGGTATACACATAACACACAGTACACTGTGTGGTACACCCATAACACACTGTGTGGTATACCCATACCACACTGTGTGGTACACACATAAGACACTGTGTTACACACACATAAGACACTGTGTGTTACACACATAATACAGTTGTTTGTTGTTGTTTTACGTCCTAGCAACATCTAAGGTCATATCAGGACGGGGCACATAATACACTGTGTGGTACACACACATAACACATAACACTTAACACATAACACACGTTGCACACACATAGCACACTTTGTGGTACACACACATAACCCACTGTGTGGTACACACACATAACACACTGTGTGTTATACACATAACCCACTGTGTCGTACACATACATAAGACACTGTGTACACACACATAACACACTGTGTTTTATACAAATAACACACCGTGTGGTACCCACACATAACACACTGTGTGTTACACACATAACATACTGTGTGGTACACACATAACACACTGTGTGGTACACACAAAACACACGGTGTGGTACACGCATAACACACTGTGTGGTTGGTACACACATAACACATAACACACTGTGTGTTACACACATAGCACACTGTGTGGTACACACAAATAACACACTGTGAGGTACACATATAACACAATGTGTGTTGCACACACATAACACACTGTGTGGTATACACATAACACACAGTACACTGTGTGGTACACACATAACACACTGTGTGGTATACCCATTACACACTGTGTGGTACACACATAACACACTGTGTGTTAAACACACATAAGACACTGTGTGTTACATACATATAACACACTGTGTGTTACACAGATAATACAGTTGTTTGTTGTTGTTGTTTTACATCCTAGCAACATCTAAGGTCATATCAGGACGGGGCACATAATACACTGTGTGGTACACACACATAACACATAACACCTAAAACATAACACACGTCGCACACACATAGCACACTGTGTGGTACACACACATAACACTAGGTGTTACACATAACCCACTGTGTGGTACACACACATAACACACTGTGTGTTATGTGTGTGTACCCATACCACACTGTGTGGTACACACATAACACACTGTGTGTTACCCACACATAAGACACTGTGTGTTACATACACATAACACACTGTGTATTACACACATAATACAGTTGTTTGTTGTTGTTTTACGTCCTAGCAACATCTAAGGTCATATCAGGACGGGGCACATAATACACTGTGTGGTACACACACATAACACATAACCCTTAACACATAACACACGTTGCACACACATAACACTATGTGTTACACACATAACCCACTGTGTGGTACACACACATAACACACTGTGTGTTATGCACATAACCCACTGTGTGGTACACATACATAACACACTGTGTACACACACATAACACACTGTGTTTTATACAAATAACACACCGTGTGGTACACACAAATAACACACTGTGTGTTACACACATAATACAGTTGTTTGTTGTTGTGTTACGTCCTAGCAACATCCAAGGTCATATCAGGACGGGGCACATAATATACTGAGGAAGGGGCACAGTGTGTTATGGGTGTACCACACAGTGTACTGTGTGTTATGTGTATACCACACAGTGTGCTATGTGTGTGCAACACACAGTGTGTTATATGTGTACCTCACAGTGTGTTATGTGTGTGTACCACACAGTGTGCTATGTGTGTAACACACAGTGTGTTATGTGTTATGTGTGTACCAACCACACAGTGTGTTATACGTGTACCACACCATGTGTTTTGTGTGTACCACACAGTGGGTTATGTGTGTACCACACAGTATGTTATGTGTGTAGCCCACACACACATAACACATAACACTTAACACATAACACATGTTGCACACACATAGCACACTGTGTGCTGCACACACATAACACTACGGGTTACACACATAATCCACTGTGTGGTACACACATAACACACTGTGTGTTATACATATAACCCACTGTGTGGTACACATACATAAGACACTGTGTACACACACATAACACACTGTGTTTTATACAAATAACACACCGTGTGGTACACACACATAACACACTGTGTGTTACACACATAAGATACTGTGGTGCACACATAACACACTGTGTGGTATACCCATTACACACTGTGTGGTACACACATAACACACTGTGTGTTAAACACACATAACACATAACAGACTGTGTGTTACACACATAGCACACTGTGTGGTACACACACATAACACACTTTGAGGTACACATATAGCACACTGTGTGGCTTACACATAACACACAGTACACTGTGTGGAACACACATAACACACTGTGTGGTATACCCATAACACACTGTGTGTTAAACACACATAAGACACTGTGTGTTACATACACATAACACACTGTGTGTTACACACATAATACAGTTGTTTGTTGTTGTTTTACGTCCTAGCAACATCTAAGGTCATATCAGGACGGGGCACATAATACACTGTGTGGTACACACATAACACATTGTGTGTTACACACATAACACACTTTGTGGTACACACACATAACACACTGTGGTACACACACATAACACACTGTGTGTTACAAACATAACACACTGTGTGGTACACACATATAACACACTGTGTGTTATACGCATACTACACTGTGTGGTACTCACACATAACACACTGTGTGTACACAAATAACACACTGTGTGGTACACACACATAACACACTGTGTGTTACACACATAACACACTGTGTGGTACACACATAACACACTGTGTGGTTGGTCACACATAACACATAACACGTGGTCACATATAGCACTGTGTGGTACACACACATAACACATGTGAGTTAACATATAACACAGTTGCACACACATAGCACACTGTGTGGTATACACTATCACACATACCTGTGTGGTACACACATAACACACTGTGTGGTATACCCATAACACACTGTGTGGTACACACATAACACACTGTGTGTTAAACACACATAAGACACTGTGTTTCATACACATAACACACTGTGTGTTACACAGATATACAGTGTTTGTTACATCAGAAATCTAGGTCATTCGGGGCACATAATACACTGTGTGGTACACACACATAACACATAACACCTAAAACATAACACACGTTGCACACACATAGCACACTGTGTGGTACACACACATAACACTAGGTGTTACACACATAACCCACTGTGTGGTACACACACATAACACACTGTGTGTTATGTGTGTGTACCCATACCACACTGTGTGGTACACACATAACACACTGTGTGTTACACACACATAAGACACTGTGTGTTACATACACATAACACACTGTGTGTTACACACATAATACAGTTGTTTGTTGTTGTTTTATGTCCTAGCAACATCTAAGGTCATATCAGGACGGGGCACATAATACACTGTGTGGTACACACACATAACACATAACCCTTAACACATAACACACGTTGCACACACATAGCACACTGTGT
This sequence comes from Branchipolynoe longqiensis, assembly GCA_030323885.1. Lineage (NCBI taxonomy): Eukaryota > Metazoa > Annelida > Polychaeta > Phyllodocida > Polynoidae > Branchipolynoe > Branchipolynoe longqiensis. The sequence continues at coordinate 24,096 of JASIRB010001254.1, forward strand.
TGTGCACACACATAACACTATGTGTTACACACATAACCCACTGTGTGGTACACACACATAACACACTGTGTGTTATGCACATAACCCACTGTGTGGTACACATACATAACACACTGTGTACACACACATAACACACTGTGTTTTATACAAATAACACACCGTGTGGTACACACAAATAACACACTGTGTGTTACACACATAATACAGTTGTTTGTTGTTGTGTTACGTCCTAGCAACATCCAAGGTCATATCAGGACGGGGCACATAATACACTGAGTGGTACACACACATAACACATAACACTTAACACATAACACACGTTGCACACACATAGCACACTGTGTGCTGCACACACATAACACTACGTGTTACACACATAATCCACTGTGTGGTACACACATAACACTCTGTGTGTTATACATATAACCCACTGTGTGGTACACATACATAAGACACTGTGTACACACACATAACACACTGTGTTTTATACAAATAACTCACCGTGTGGTACACACACATAACACACTGTGTGTTACACACATAAGATACTGTGGTGCACACACATAACACAGAACACACGGTGTGGAACACGCATAACACACTGTGTGGTATACCCATACCACACTGTGTGGTACACACATAAGACACTGTTTTACACACACATAAGACACTGTGTGTTACACACATAATACAGTTGTTTGTTGTTGTTTTACGTCCTAGCAACATATCAGGATGGGGAACATAATACACCGTGTGGTACACACACATAACACATAACACTTAACACATAACACACGTTGCACACACATAGCACACAATGTGGTACACACAGATAACCCACTGTGTGGTACACACACCTAACACACTGTGTGTTATACAGATAACCCACTGTGTCGTACACATACATAAGACACTGTGTACACACACATAACACGCTGTGTTTTATACAAATAACACACCGTGTGGTACCCACACATAACACACTGTGTGTTACACACATAACATACTGTGTGGTACACACATATCACACTGTGTGGTACACACAAAACACACGGTGTGGTACACGCATAACACACTGTGTGGTTGGTACACACATAACACATAACACACTGTGTGTTACACACATAGCACACTGTGTGGTACACACAAATAACACACTGTGAGGTACACATATAACACAATGTGTGTTGCACACACATAGCACACTGTGTGGTATACACATAACACACAGTACACTGTGTGGTACACACATAACACACTGTGTGGTATACCCATAACACACTGTGTGGTACACACATAACACACTGTGTGTTAAACACACATAAGACACTGTGTGTTACATACACATAACACACTGTGTTACACACATAATACAGTTGTTTGTTGTTGTTTTACGTCCTAGCAACATCTAAGGTCAAATCAGGAAGGGGTACATAATACACTGTGTGGTACACACACATAACACATAACACTTAACACATAACACACGTTGCACACACATAGCACACTGTGTGGCACACACACATAACACTATGTGTTACACACATAACCCATTGTGTGGTACACATACATACCACACTGTGTACACACACATAACACACTGTGTTTTATACAAATAACACACCGTGTGGTACACACACATAACACACTGTGTGTTACACACAAAACACACGGTGTGGTACACATATAACACACTGTGTGGTTGGTACACACATAACACATAACACACTGTGTGTTACACACATAGCACACTGTGTGGTACACACACATAACACACTGTGAGGTACACATATAACACACTGTGTTGCACACACATAGCACACTGTGTGGTATACACATAACACACAGTACACTGTGTGGTACACCCATAACACACTGTGTGGTATACCCATACCACACTGTGTGGTACACACATAAGACACTGTGTTACACACACATAAGACACTGTGTGTTACACACATAATACAGTTGTTTGTTGTTGTTTTACGTCCTAGCAACATTTAAGGTCATATCAGGACGGGGTACATAACCCACTGTGTGGTACACACACATAACACACTGTGTTTTATACAAATAACACACTGTGTGTTACACACATAACATACTGTGTGGTACAGAACACACTGTGTGGTACACACAAAACACACGGTGTGGTACACGCATAACACACTGTGTGGTTGGTACACACATAACACATAACACACTGTGTGTTACACACATAGCTGTGAGGTACACATATAACACACTGTGTGTTGCACACACATAGCACACTGTGTGGTATACCCATAACACACAGTGTGTACCACACATAACACACATAACACACTGTGTGGTATAGCCATAACACACTCTGTGTTACACACACATAAGACACTGTGTGTTACATACACATAACACAATGTGTGTTACACACATAATACAGTTGTTTGTTGTTGTTTTACGTCCTAGCAACATCTAAGTTGTTTTTTATACAAATAACACACTGTGTGGTACACACACATAACACACTGTGTGTTACCCACATAGCACACTGTGTGTTACACACACATAACAGACTGTGTGGTTCACATATAACACACTGTGTTGCACACACATAACACACTGTGTGGTACACACACATAACACACTGTGTTACACACATAACAGACTGTGTGATACACACATAACACCCTGTTACAGACACATAATACACTGTGTGGTACACATATAACACACTGTGTTGCACACACATAACACAATGTGTGGTACACACACCTAACACACTGTTACACACATAACACAATTCACGAGACGACGAGGCAAGCACAGTGGACAAAGGCTTTATTATGTCAAAGCTAACAATGGAGTCCAGATATTACATAATTCATTCACTAGACGAACGAGACACTCGCTTCGGTTTTTATTTTGTGTAAATACCAGTATGACAACAACTTCTTACTTGGACTAAGCATTAAGACATCAGAAACTAACATCTAAGTCTATAAATATTATTTCAACAGGATACTTTCTAATAACACAATACACAATGTGTGGTACACACACCTAACACACTGTGTGTTACACACATAACACACTGTGTTAGATACAGAACACACTGTGTGGTGCACACAACTAACCCACTGTGTGTTACACTCACATAACACACTGTGTGGTACACAAACATAAGACACTGTGTGCTATATACATAACACACTGTGTGCTACACACATAACACACTGTGTGTTACAAACATAACACACTGTGTGGTACACACACATAACACAATGTGGGTTGCACACAAATAACGCATTAGTTGTTGCACACAGATAACACACTGTGGGTTACGCACATAACACACTGTGTTGCACACACACACACTGTGCTACACACATAACATAGTGAGTGTTACACACATAACACACTGTGTGTTACACACTGTGTGGTACACACACATAACACACTATTGAAATGTGATTTTGATATTGCACCCGAACATTGCTAAAGGTCCTAGTTGATGATTTTGAAGAAAATTAGTGACATTGAATTATTGTCGATATAGCGTCGAAACAATGACCATGACTAATCCACGATTCTGCATATTGAAATATGATTTTATATTGCACCAGAACATTGCTAAAGGTCCTAGTTGATGATTTTGAAGAAAATTAGTGACATTGAATTATTGTCGATATAGCCTCGAAACGATGACCATGACTAACCCACGATTCTGCACCAAATAGGTGATATTGAAATATGATTTTGATATTGCACCAGAACATTGCTAAAGGTCCTAGTTGATGATTTTGAAGAAAATTAGTGACATTGAATTATTGTCGATATAGCCTCGAAACGATGACCATGACTAACCCACGATTCTGCACCAAATAGGTGATATTGAAATATGATTTTGATATTGCACCAGAACATTGCTAAAGGTCCTAGTTGATGATTTTGAAGAAAATTAGTGACATTGAATTATTGTCGATATAGCCTCGAAACGATGACCATGACTACCACGATTCTGCACCAAATAGGTGATATTGAAATATGATTTTGATATTGCACCAGAACATTGCTAAAGGTCCTAGTTGATGATTTTGAAGAAAATTAGTGACATTGAATTATTGTCGATATAGCCTCGAAACGATGACCATGACTAACCCACGATTCTGCACCAAATAGGTGATATTGAAATATGATTTTGATATTGCACCAGAACATTGCTAAAGGTCCTAGTTGATGATTTTGAAGAAAATTAGTGACATTGAATTATTGTCGATATAGCCTCGAAACGATGACCATGACTAACCCACGATTCTGCACCAAATAGGTGATATTGAAATATGATTTTGATATTGCACCAGAACATTGCTAAAGGTCCTAGTTGATGATTTTGAAGAAAATTAGTGACATTGAATTATTGTCGATATAGCCTCGAAACGATGACCATGACTAACCCACGATTCTGCACCAAATAGGTGATATTGAAATATGATTTTGATATTGCACCAGAACATTGCTAAAGGTCCTAGTTGATGATTTTGAAGAAAATTAGTGACATTGAATTATTGTCGATATAGCCTCGAAACGATGACCATGACTAACCCACGATTCTGCACCAAATAGGTGATATTGAAATATGATTTTGATATTGCACCAGAACATTGCTAAAGGTCCTAGTTGATGATTTTGAAGAAAATTAGTGACATTGAATTATTGTCGATATAGCCTCGAAACGATGACCATGACTAACCCACGATTCTGCACCAAATAGGTGATATTGAAATATGATTTTGATATTGCACCAGAACATTGCTAAAGGTCCTAGTTGATGATTTTGAAGAAAATTAGTGACATTGAATTATTGTCGATATAGCCTCGAAACGATGACCATGACTAACCCACGATTCTGCACCAAATAGGTGATATTGAAATATGATTTTGATATTGCACCAGAACATTGCTAAAGGTCCTAGTTGATGATTTTGAAGAAAATTAGTGACATTGAATTATTGTCGATATAGCCTCGAAACGATGACCATGACTAACCCACGATTCTGCACCAAATAGGTGATATTGAAATATGATTTTGATATTGCACCAGAACATTGCTAAAGGTCCTAGTTGATGATTTTGAAGAAAATTAGTGACATTGAATTATTGTCGATATAGCCTCGAAACGATGACCATGACTAACCCACGATTCTGCACCAAATAGGTGATATTGAAATATGATTTTGATATTGCACCAGAACATTGCTAAAGGTCCTAGTTGATGATTTTGAAGAAAATTAGTGACATTGAATTATTGTCGATATAGCCTCGAAACGATGACCATGACTAACCCACGATTCTGCACGAAATAGGTGATATTGAAATATGATTTTGATATTGCACCAGAACATTGCTAAAGGTCCTAGTTGATGATTTTGAAGAAAATTAGTGACATTGAATTATTGTCGATATAGCCTCGAAACGATGACCATGACTAACCCACGATTCTGCACCAAATAGGTGATATTGAAATATGATTTTGATATTGCACCAGAACATTGCTAAAGGTCCTAGTTGATGATTTTGAAGAAAATTAGTGACATTGAATTATTGTCGATATAGCCTCGAAACGATGACCATGACTAACCCACGATTCTGCACCAAATAGGTGATATTGAAATATGATTTTGATATTGCACCAGAACATTGCTAAAGGTCCTAGTTGATGATTTTGAAGAAAATTAGTGACATTGAATTATTGTCGATATAGCCTCGAAACGATGACCATGACTAACCCACGATTCTGCACCAAATAGGTGATATTGAAATATGATTTTGATATTGCACCAGAACATTGCTAAAGGTCCTAGTTGATGATTTTGAAGAAAATTAGTGACATTGAATTATTGTCGATATAGCCTCGAAACGATGACCATGACTAACCCACGATTCTGCACGAAATAGGTGATATTGAAATATGATTTTGATATTGCACCAGAACATTGCTAAAGGTCCTAGTTGATGATTTTGAAGAAAATTAGTGACATTGAATTATTGTCGATATAGCCTCGAAACGATGACCATGACTAACCCACGATTCTGCACCAAATAGGTGATATTGAAATATGATTTTGATATTGCACCAGAACATTGCTAAAGGTCCTAGTTGATGATTTTGAAGAAAATTAGTGACATTGAATTATTGTCGATATAGCCTCGAAACGATGACCATGACTAACCCACGATTCTGCACCAAATAGGTGATATTGAAATATGATTTTGATATTGCACCAGAACATTGCTAAAGGTCCTAGTTGATGATTTTGAAGAAAATTAGTGACATTGAATTATTGTCGATATAGCCTCGAAACGATGACCATGACTAACCCACGATTCTGCACCAAATAGGTGATATTGAAATATGATTTTGATATTGCACCAGAACATTGCTAAAGGTCCTAGTTGATGATTTTGAAGAAAATTAGTGACATTGAATTATTGTCGATATAGCCTCGAAACGATGACCATGACTAACCCACGATTCTGCACCAAATAGGTGATATTGAAATATGATTTTGATATTGCACCAGAACATTGCTAAAGGTCCTAGTTGATGATTTTGAAGAAAATTAGTGACATTGAATTATTGTCGATATAGCCTCGAAACGATGACCATGACTAACCCACGATTCTGCACCAAATAGGTGATATTGAAATATGATTTTGATATTGCACCAGAACATTGCTAAAGGTCCTAGTTGATGATTTTGAAGAAAATTAGTGACATTGAATTATTGTCGATATAGCCTCGAAACGATGACCATGACTAACCCACGATTCTGCACCAAATAGGTGATATTGAAATATGATTTTGATATTGCACCAGAACATTGCTAAAGGTCCTAGTTGATGATTTTGAAGAAAATTAGTGACATTGAATTATTGTCGATATAGCCTCGAAACGATGACCATGACTAACCCACGATTCTGCACCAAATAGGTGATATTGAAATATGATTTTGATATTGCACCAGAACATTGCTAAAGGTCCTAGTTGATGATTTTGAAGAAAATTAGTGACATTGAATTATTGTCGATATAGCCTCGAAACGATGACCATGACTAACCCACGATTCTGCACCAAATAGGTGATATTGAAATATGATTTTGATATTGCACCAGAACATTGCTAAAGGTCCTAGTTGATGATTTTGAAGAAAATTAGTGACATTGAATTATTGTCGATATAGCCTCGAAACGATGACCATGACTAACCCACGATTCTGCACCAAATAGGTGATATTGAAATATGATTTTGATATTGCACCAGAACATTGCTAAAGGTCCTAGTTGATGATTTTGAAGAAAATTAGTGACATTGAATTATTGTCGATATAGCCTCGAAACGATGACCATGACTAACCCACGATTCTGCACCAAATAGGTGATATTGAAATATGATTTTGATATTGCACCAGAACATTGCTAAAGGTCCTAGTTGATGATTTTGAAGAAAATTAGTGACATTGAATTATTGTCGATATAGCCTCGAAACGATGACCATGACTAACCCACGATTCTGCACCAAATAGGTGATATTGAAATATGATTTTGATATTGCACCAGAACATTGCTAAAGGTCCTAGTTGATGATTTTGAAGAAAATTAGTGACATTGAATTATTGTCGATATAGCCTCGAAACGATGACCATGACTAACCCACGATTCTGCACCAAATAGGTGATATTGAAATATGATTTTGATATTGCACCAGAACATTGCTAAAGGTCCTAGTTGATGATTTTGAAGAAAATTAGTGACATTGAATTATTGTCGATATAGCCTCGAAACGATGACCATGACTAACCCACGATTCTGCACCAAATAGGTGATATTGAAATATGATTTTGATATTGCACCAGAACATTGCTAAAGGTCCTAGTTGATGATTTTGAAGAAAATTAGTGACATTGAATTATTGTCGATATAGCCTCGAAACGATGACCATGACTAACCCACGATTCTGCACGAAATAGGTGATATTGAAATATGATTTTGATATTGCACCAGAACATTGCTAAAGGTCCTAGTTGATGATTTTGAAGAAAATTAGTGACATTGAATTATTGTCGATATAGCCTCGAAACGATGACCATGACTAACCCACGATTCTGCACCAAATAGGTGATATTGAAATATGATTTTGATATTGCACCAGAACATTGCTAAAGGTCCTAGTTGATGATTTTGAAGAAAATTAGTGACATTGAATTATTGTCGATATAGCCTCGAAACGATGACCATGACTAACCCACGATTCTGCACCAAATAGGTGATATTGAAATATGATTTTGATATTGCACCAGAACATTGCTAAAGGTCCTAGTTGATGATTTTGAAGAAAATTAGTGACATTGAATTATTGTCGATATAGCCTCGAAACGATGACCATGACTAACCCACGATTCTGCACCAAATAGGTGATATTGAAATATGATTTTGATATTGCACCAGAACATTGCTAAAGGTCCTAGTTGATGATTTTGAAGAAAATTAGTGACATTGAATTATTGTCGATATAGCCTCGAAACGATGACCATGACTAACCCACGATTCTGCACCAAATAGGTGATATTGAAATATGATTTTGATATTGCACCAGAACATTGCTAAAGGTCCTAGTTGATGATTTTGAAGAAAATTAGTGACATTGAATTATTGTCGATATAGCCTCGAAACGATGACCATGCACCACGATTCTGCACCAAATAGGTGATATTGAAATATGATTTTGATATTGCACCAGAACATTGCTAAAGGTCCTAGTTGATGATTTTGAAGAAAATTAGTGACATTGAATTATTGTCGATATAGCCTCGAAACGATGACCATGACTAACCCACGATTCTGCACCAAATAGGTGATATTGAAATATGATTTTGATATTGCACCAGAACATTGCTAAAGGTCCTAGTTGATGATTTTGAAGAAAATTAGTGACATTGAATTATTGTCGATATAGCCTCGAAACGATGACCATGACTAACCCACGATTCTGCACCAAATAGGTGATATTGAAATATGATTTTGATATTGCACCAGAACATTGCTAAAGGTCCTAGTTGATGATTTTGAAGAAAATTAGTGACATTGAATTATTGTCGATATAGCCTCGAAACGATGACCATGACTAACCCACGATTCTGCACCAAATAGGTGATATTGAAATATGATTTTGATATTGCACCAGAACATTGCTAAAGGTCCTAGTTGATGATTTTGAAGAAAATTAGTGACATTGAATTATTGTCGATATAGCCTCGAAACGATGACCATGACTAACCCACGATTCTGCACCAAATAGGTGATATTGAAATATGATTTTGATATTGCACCAGAACATTGCTAAAGGTCCTAGTTGATGATTTTGAAGAAAATTAGTGACATTGAATTATTGTCGATATAGCCTCGAAACGATGACCATGACTAACCCACGATTCTGCACCAAATAGGTGATATTGAAATATGATTTTGATATTGCACCAGAACATTGCTAAAGGTCCTAGTTGATGATTTTGAAGAAAATTAGTGACATTGAATTATTGTCGATATAGCCTCGAAACGATGACCATGACTAACCCACGATTCTGCACCAAATAGGTGATATTGAAATATGATTTTGATATTGCACCAGAACATTGCTAAAGGTCCTAGTTGATGATTTTGAAGAAAATTAGTGACATTGAATTATTGTCGATATAGCCTCGAAACGATGACCATGACTAACCCACGATTCTGCACCAAATAGGTGATATTGAAATATGATTTTGATATTGCACCAGAACATTGCTAAAGGTCCTAGTTGATGATTTTGAAGAAAATTAGTGACATTGAATTATTGTTGATATAGCCTCAAAACGATGACCATGACTAACCCACGATTCTGTACCAAATAGGTGATATTGAAATATGATTTTGATATTGCACCAGAACATTCCTAAAGGTCCTAGTTGATGATTTTGAAGAAAATTAGTGACATTGAATTATTGCCGATATAGCCTCGAAACGATGACCATGACTCACCCACGATTCTACACCAAATAGGTGATATTGAAATATGATTTTGATATTGCACCAGAACATGGCTAAAAGTCCTCGTTGATGATTTTGAAGAAAATTAGTGACATTGAATTATTGTCGATATAGACTCGAAACGATGACCATGACTAACCCACGATTCTGCACAAAATAGGTGATATTGAAATATGATTTTGATATTGCACCAGAACATTGCTATAGGTCCTAGTTGATGATTTTGAAGAAAATTGGTGACGTTGAATTATTGTTGATATAGCCTCGAAACGATGACCATGACTAACCCACGATTCTGCACCAAATAGGTGATATTGAAATATGATTTTGATATTGCACCAGAACATTGCTAAAGGTCCTAGTTGATGATTTTGAAGAAAATTAGTGACATTGAATTATTGTCGATATAGCCTCGAAACGATGACCATGACTAACCCTCGATTCTGCACCAAATAGGTGATATTGAAATATGATTTTGATATTGCACCAGAACATTGCTAAAGGTCCTAGTTGATGATTTTGAAGAAAATTAGTGACGTTGAATTATTGTTGATATAGCCTCGAAACGATGACCATGACTAACTAACCCACGATTCTGCACCAAATAGGTGATATTGAAATATGATTTTGATGTTGCACCAGAACATTGCTAAAGGTCCTAGTTGATGATTTTGAAGAAAATTAGTGACATTGAATTATTGTCGATATAGCCTCGAAACGATGACCATGACTAACCCACGATTCTGCACCAAATAGGTGATATTGAAATATGATTTTGATATTGCACCAGAACATTGCTAAAGGTCCTAGTTGATGATTTTGAAGAAAATTAGTGACATTGAATTATTGTCGATATAGCCTCGAAACGATGACCATGACTAACCCACGATTCTGCACCAAATAGGTGATATTGAAATATGATTTTGATATTGCACCAGAACATTGCTAAAGGTCCTAGTTGATGATTTTGAAGAAAATTAGTGACATTGAATTATTGTCGATATAGCCTCGAAACGATGACCATGACTAACCCACGATTCTGCACCAAATAGGTGATATTGAAATATGATTTTGATATTGCACCAGAACATTGCTAAAGGTCCTAGTTGATGATTTTGAAGAAAATTAGTGACATTGAATTATTGTCGATATAGCCTCGAAACGATGACCATGACTAACCCACGATTCTGCACCAAATAGGTGATATTGAAATATGATTTTGATATTGCACCAGAACATTGCTAAAGGTCCTAGTTGATGATTTTGAAGAAAATTAGTGACATTGAATTATTGTCGATATAGCCTCGAAACGATGACCATGACTAACCCACGATTCTGCACCAAATAGGTGATATTGAAATATGATTTTGATATTGCACCAGAACATTGCTAAAGGTCCTAGTTGATGATTTTGAAGAAAATTAGTGACATTGAATTATTGTCGATATAGCCTCGAAACGATGACCATGACTAACCCACGATTCTGCACCAAATAGGTGATATTGAAATATGATTTTGATATTGCACCAGAACATTGCTAAAGGTCCTAGTTGATGATTTTGAAGAAAATTAGTGACATTGAATTATTGTCGATATAGCCTCGAAACGATGACCATGACTAACCCACGATTCTGCACCAAATAGGTGATATTGAAATATGATTTTGATATTGCACCAGAACATTGCTAAAGGTCCTAGTTGATGATTTTGAAGAAAATTAGTGACATTGAATTATTGTCGATATAGCCTCGAAACGATGACCATGACTAACCCACGATTCTGCACGAAATAGGTGATATTGAAATATGATTTTGATATTGCACCAGAACATTGCTAAAGGTCCTAGTTGATGATTTTGAAGAAAATTAGTGACATTGAATTATTGTCGATATAGCCTCGAAACGATGACCATGACTAACCCACGATTCTGCACCAAATAGGTGATATTGAAATATGATTTTGATATTGCACCAGAACATTGCTAAAGGTCCTAGTTGATGATTTTGAAGAAAATTAGTGACATTGAATTATTGTCGATATAGCCTCGAAACGATGACCATGACTAACCCACGATTCTGCACCAAATAGGTGATATTGAAATATGATTTTGATATTGCACCAGAACATTGCTAAAGGTCCTAGTTGATGATTTTGAAGAAAATTAGTGACATTGAATTATTGTCGATATAGCCTCGAAACGATGACCATGACTAACCCACGATTCTGCACCAAATAGGTGATATTGAAATATGATTTTGATATTGCACCAGAACATTGCTAAAGGTCCTAGTTGATGATTTTGAAGAAAATTAGTGACATTGAATTATTGTCGATATAGCCTCGAAACGATGACCATGACTAACCCACGATTCTGCACGAAATAGGTGATATTGAAATATGATTTTGATATTGCACCAGAACATTGCTAAAGGTCCTAGTTGATGATTTTGAAGAAAATTAGTGACATTGAATTATTGTCGATATAGCCT
>JASIRB010003926.1:0-14076 GCA_030323885.1 Branchipolynoe longqiensis
TATATATAATTGGATGAGCCATTCCTCTGGCTGGTACCTCTAAAGGCCCAAACCCACCAAACCAGCTAGTGATTATCTCCCGTGCAAGTAATGTGGCCACCTGCAGGTCCCTTGATAGTCTCTCTTGTAGAGATGCCCTCAGATACTCGAACACCGCATCTGATTTCCAATTGCCCCTTTCTTTTATCTCGAGTATCGAAGCGCCACGTAGTCGTAGAAATGTGGCACCACCCCTCCTCAGGCTGTGTGTGGAGAATTCAAGGGGGTTCATACCCGCCCGCGCACATAGTATCCTTATTGCTGTTAAGTAGAACGAATAGGGCATTGATACCGAGCTCGCCCCTTTGGGCAGCCTAAACGCGTGGGCTTTTCCCCCCGCTTCCATGTCCCGGAAATGTTCTCACCCAGTAAACTGCGCACAGCGCCAGGTCTGCGACTTTCGAGACCGGAATTAGATGAACCCGTTCTCTGTACTGTATCGTTTTCGACTTCCGGACCCTCACCATCATACCCCATTCATAGAATACAAAATCAGATCTTATTAGTGAAGCATCGGACTCTGAGACATGACATTTATGTAGTAAAGCCCTGAAGGAGACCAACATTGCCACCCTCAGCGCTACATGCCCCCTGGTGTGCTAAATATCAACCTTAAGTGTTTAGGTAGTAAGGGCGCTGCCTGCCTAGGCATGTCACCCAGGATCCGACGGATACCAGACAAGCACTTCTTTAGCCTATGACTAGTATAATCGATGGCCCCCATGCCCAGATCTTTCAGGTGATTGCTGAGGGGGCTCAGATACTGCCTGATTGAGTTGTAACAAGCGTCTCGCTAAAAAGGATATGTACATACACGTTTGAGCTGTAGAGCACAGATATGGTGATAATTGATCTGCAAAAATTTCAGAAAACTCAAGATATGCTTTAATTTGTACAGATCTAGTTAGTTTCGTCGAGTCCGAGTGGTGGGCGTCATCCTATCGAGCACACTCCAGCCTTAGCCGTCCCCAATCTGCAATCAACAGGAAAAGAGTTCATGGCAGCACATCGTCCATGCAGCGTCCGCATCTCGTATGCGTGCAATGTTTTTGTACGCTTCCAGCCTGCTTAGGCTGTCACATATTCCGTTGTCTCGCGTATTTATGTAGACCGATTGAACATTGAAGTTATGTCTTATCGACAACCAAAATATCAGTCTCAGCACAGTCATAGTGGTCTTATTCTTACTTCTACCCGAGTTGAGGGCTGCCCTTACCTGGGTGTTATCAGTCACGAATATCACTGTCCTGTTTTCCCAAAGATGGCCCCACCTACGAACCCCCACCAGGATTGGCCATAGCACATTTATGTTATCCGTCCTGCAGCCCCCGTCCTTTGCTTCCGCGTAGTGGTGTCCCAACCACTTCCCCAACTCTCTTCCAACTTTTATGTTAAATGCGCCAGCCAACCAGTCCTCCCCATGCATAGCCCCGAACCCTGTCAAAGATGCGGCACTGTACACCAAGATACAAGGTTCGCATGGTTTGATTATCTTGGCTTTCCCATTGAAGGAGCTGGCAAACTCCACCCACCATTTCAGGTCTAACCTAAATTCGTCGTTTAGCCTAACCCTGTGCGTCCTTTTCTTCACTGATGCCACTAGATCATAGACAAGCTGTGAGAAAGTTCTTCCACCGTGGATCACCTTACAGCAGTGTGCCAGCACCCCCGCCAGGCTTTCCAGCTCTTTCTTTGATGCCTTCTGTTTGCGTAGGAACCAGTTCAGAAGTGTCTGTAATTTTCCTAGTTTGTCAGCAGGGAGTCTCAACTCCATCAATACCGAATCTACATCAATACCTAAAAACTGTATCGTCTGACTTGGACACACCAGTTTTTTATAGCTAACATAAAACCTGAGCCTACGCAGTATAGTTACCAGCACCCGCTGTGCAGCCCTGCATTCGCCCTCTGGGTGTGCCACCACGCAAAAGTCATCTAGATAGTTAATCCAGCATGTGTAGCCTTCCCTTACCATACAACAAACTACCATATCGCTCACTTTGGAGAATACGTAGGGGCTGATGCTCAGCCCCATGCATAAGCGGTTATCCTAGGTAGACCGTGCCTCCCCCGAAGTCCCTCGCCAAGCCCTGCTTCTCCCTGGATGTAGGGTGGATGTTCACTGCCCTATAGGCATTACTTATATCGACACTAGCTAAGTAGTCCCCTACCTGTAGTATATCCGTGACTGATTCCACTGAGTTATAACAAATGTTTGCCCGATTGCCCATTGACACATATACCATCTGGACTAGAGCAGTCCACGGTGGCCCTGAAATCATCAGGACCTTTAGGTACAGCACCTAGGCCATGAATGCACACACATGGTTTATCAACAATAGTCAACAATTGTTCATCAATCTCAGATTGTTACACCAACCTCGCCCTTAGTTATAGAGCCATAATTGGCTTTATTATAGATGCTGTTGCACGATTCATCGATGACCCTGAAACCGAAACCCCCCCCCCCCAACACGTATTCCCAATCGGGATCCACATCGCCCCTACAAAAGCATTCTGAGAACACACGACAAGGTTTTATTTGGGCCAGCGCCCCATCGATATAGTACACACAGTCACAATAACCCCTAGTGCAAGCATTGAAAATGTCAATGTAGTGTTCAGTCCAGCTATAGCGACTCTCCCTGTCCACTACCCATAGGGTGCATACTAATTCACCACTCTCCATGCGGGCTGGTTCCGGGCCGATTACCCTGAGCCAGTACTCATTAAGGGTAGCAAACTCCGGGTGCGATACATCAAATCTACCAGGGGTGCGACCACCCCCTCACCTTTGTTCGTGCCTGTCCCTTTGTTGTTGTCCACCCCGGCGGCAGTCTCAGGCACGAGATCCCTGCCTTAGTGTGTGTGCGCAGCACTGGCCTCAATCTTTGTTAGTTCTTCTATCGCCAACACTTCCCTTTGTTCGCCGTCATAGCTTCCCTTGCTAAACCCCGTGGTTGGATTAGCCGCGTTGGTTCCGCATCCCCCGTTTGTACAGTGATTCAGCCGCCCGATGGCGGTATCTTCAGGGGGATTACTCGTGTCCCCCCTCACCCCCCCCCCCCCCCCCCCCCCCCCGGCCGACACCATCCTGTTCCTGATGCGGACTACCTCGGCGCCCTCCTCACTCATGCCGCCCTTAATGTAACCGCATTCCGACAGCCAATATTTCTTCTGCGGGAATGCCTCGGCCACATGCGTTTTACTGCGACATGTTAAGCAATGATGATCCCATGTGCATTTCTCCCACGTCCCAGATAGCACACAGCCGTCGGGCCGACGTCGGCTATTGGTCGCACCGTCGCCATCGACTTTCCACCGTCGGCCCACCTCTTCCGACGTTAGGTTTCAATCCCTTTCCACTTTTGAGCCACCGTCGGGCCACCGTCGGGCCGATGGTGGTCTTCCGACGTTAGGTTTCAATCCCTTTCCACTTTTGAGCCACCGTCGGGCCACCGTCGGGCCTACGGCGGTAGCCCGCCGATGGTTTGCATTCATTTTCCATATTCGAGCCACCGTCGGCCCACCGTCGGGCCGACAGTGGTCTTTCGACGTTGGGTTTCAATCCCTTTCCACCGTCGAGCCGACGGTGGTGGTTCGACGCAGGTTTGCATTCATTTTCCACATTTGATCCACCGTCGAGCCACCGTCGAGCCGACGGTGGTGGGCCGCCGCAGGTTTGCATTCATTTTCCACATTTGGTCCACATTTGGTCCACCGTCGAACCACCGTCGAGGCAAATGGTGGTGGGCCGCGCCTGCGCAGTTCTTTAAATTTGGATTCCGGCTCGAGTCGCCAGCGGAACACGTGCGATCGTTGAGCAGTGTTCTTTTTCTACCAATAACTCCAGAAATCCCAGGAATTTTAAGGAATTATTTAACAGGTTTGTTTATTAATATGTGTAGATTATTTTGTAAAAGTTTTGTAATTTATTAGGATGTATTAATGGAATTATTCGTGTTAATACGATTTGAATTACCCTGTACGGAATGTTGACGAAGAACCGCCATCTTGTTTTTTTCCGAGAAGACACTGTCACTATAGTGTCAATACGTACAGACTATATTAAATTTATAAGGTTAGGGTTCTCGATTTCTATTAATTTTGAATAAAACTAATATTTTTACACCTGTTCGTATTGACACTAGAGTGACAGTGTCTTCTCGGCTCGTCGGCTCGTCTGCGGTTTCCGCCGTCGGGGCGACGGCGGCAGCCACCGTCGAGTCGACGGCGGGAGGTTGGACAAAACAATGTCGGCACGACGGCGTTTGTCGCCGTCGACCCGACGGCGTTTATCGCCGTCGGCTCATCGGCGGTTTCCGCCGTCGAGTCGACGGCGGGAGGTTGGACAAAACAACGTCGGCCCGACGGCAGTTTCCACCGTCGGGCCGCCGTTGGGCCGACGGCTGTGTGCTATCTGGGGTACAACCGTCCTTGTTGTAGTTGTGAGCGAAGCACACACCTTTCACCTTATGATGCGCACTTCCCCATGTTTCACTTTCTTTAATGTAGGTGCCCTTTGGCTTCCTCACCTCCTTGTATGATTTGGAATTGTCCATGTTAAAATGCAGTGAGGACAGGCCATTGTCGCCCATTCTGAATGCCCGCAACCCTTTCTCCTTCGCCTTCTCCCGTATCGCCCTGTCGTAGCCCCTGTACGCCTCGTCAGAGTAGTTATTGGTAGTAGCATGCATGCACATGTAAGCTAAGTGGCCTAGATAACCCATCAGTGCCTACACATCCATACCTGCCTTCTTAGACCCCCACAAACACGCAGCATACATAAGTTCATTATAGCTCAAGTTTTTTACGTCCTTCCTCCCCTTTTGTATACTTATCCAGGGCAAACTTACTGCGTTTCTTGTGACGGCGTCTCTGGCGCTCCCTACTACGTTCTCTGCTGCTATCCGTGTCAGAAGATTCCGTCGACGAACTTGACGAATCACTGCTCGGGCTTGAGTCTTGGTCTCCTCTTGGCGCCTCCTCCCTTACGCATCTACTACTTTTCCATGTCTTTTTCTTCTTCTTTTTCTCCCTTTTCTTTTTCCTTATCTGCACTCCGACCGGTTCTCTTCATCCGAACTTGTGTCCTTTTCAAGTACCGCCCTTAACCTCGCCTTGCGTTTCTCAAGCACTCTTTGCGCTAGTATGCGCCGCAGTTCCATTTCCTCTTCATCTGGCTTGACTTCTACTACACTGATCAGTTTACTCACAGCCTCATCTGTCTCCTTCCCACCGCCGATTGACATAGATAGCATTTTATCAACCGCATCCTCTTTACCTCCTGTGGCGCCTTGGGTGTTATCCTCCCCCAACGGCTCACTCTTCACCATACGTCTCGATAGCTTTGCCTTGACAACTTTGCATTTCGCACCACGAGGTGCCTCATGTTCGTCCCCATAGACTTGACACAGATCGGTACCCATCGCGTACCACTAGCAGAGTCCACGATCAACAATGGTTGCGCACGCAGTCTTCCTCCCACTTTGTGTAGTGCCACAGACACGGCCGACTCGGTAGCCGGGCGTGAGCACTCCTCATGTGGCAGCGCGAACTCCTCTGGCGAACCTGTCACGTCTGTCTGAAGCAAATTTTCCTGCCGAATGAATGCAGATAGTGTGTCGCGCGGACGCACAAGGCCCTGGCGCGCTGCCAGATCCGGCTAGGCGCTGCCCAGACACTTCAAAGCAGCGCTGAGCGGCACAAACACATCAAAGCAGCGCAGTGCTGCATAAACCATGTCTGCTTTACCATCCCACTGGACCGTTTCACCAACGAATAACCTAGCCTTAGCTTTTAATAATACTTGCATAACATGTTACACTCCACATAATACTGTAGTTAACAAGGTCATCGAAGCCATAACGCCGGCATTCAGTGAGTCTACAGTACACTGTCCCCATGACGGTGTTATAGCCCTGTCACACTACGACGTATCTTGCCGGTGTGCCGCCAATGCGCAAAATCACTTTTAATCATCGAAAAACGTCAAACTTTTGGCCGTCAGCGCAACATGTCTGCGGCCGACATTGTGAGAAAAAAAACTAAAAAGTTTGGCGCACCATCCTGATATGACCTTAGATGTTGCTAGGATGTAAAACAACAAAGCAACAGTTTGGTGCAACGTGTGGGAACGACCCTCACACACACGCAGCGTCTGCCGAGCATTCGCATAATGTTATTCCAGCGATGTCGACGTCCTTCTGACGTCGCCATATTATTGGCACCGGCGCGTTGTCGCGCATTGTCGCACGTCAAAAGTTTTGTTCAAGCACAAAACTTCGCCGATACCCTGACACGCTTCCCCGACCGTCGTCGTCCAATAACGCTTACCAATGCGTGCCTAACGCTTCCAGACGTTTCGCCAAAAAGTGACACACGTCGACACGTGTTGGCGAGAAACGTCGTAATGTGATGGCACCATTAGTAGTACACTGCAAGTTGAACCATGGCGCAGCAATTGTTTGTTTTGTTGTTGTTTTACATCCTAGCAACATCTAATCAGGACGGGTACCGACTTGTGACAGTGCACACTCATGACGACTGGGAAATCAGGCTGCCGGCACCATGACCTAATATCCCACTCAGTCACATTATCCTGACACTGAGCCAACAAGTCCTTGCCCTATCCTATTAATGCTGAACGCCAAGCTAGGAAGTGACAAGTATCAATTTTAAAGTCATTGGTTTGACTAGCCCGGGAACAGAACTCCTGACCTTCCACACGCAAGGCCCGCGCTCAGCCGATTAGGCCACCGCACCCGGTCCAGCGAGGCAATTACTGCTGGGCTCAGCCCCACCTGCACTTCTACATACACACCTTGTTCTAGTGCTAATACTGTCATCCAGAATAGCAGGATGGAGTGATACACGGAGTTGACGATCCAGAACCAGAAGATCTAAAACAAAAACGTCAGTGTATGAAAGCATATCGTACCACAACTCGTCACAGTAGTTAAGGTGCCCAAAGGAACCTGGCTATGGCAGGCTCCCGCAAAAAGAGATAAAGCTGCATAGTCCGATGAAAGCATCAACTTTTCTAAACCAAGATCCAATTGTCATTACAAAGCTTACTATTTGCTTTTGAAGTTACAACTTTTCAAATATGATCATGTCTTGTTCAAAACAAAATTCATGGCGACAAATTTGGCCATGAAATTGCAAATTTAATTATATTTGAGTTATTACAGCAACTGTGAATAAGAACTTCAATTATCATTTTGGCTAAAATTGCTTCAATAAACTATGTAACAAAGAAATAAAAAATATTATATAACCATTGCAGAAGGAATATATACTACTTATCACAATATACATCATTAGCTGTCGCACAATGCATACAGTTGCTCACCTTTCTACCATGTATTCAGTCAAAATAGACGATATTATTGCTAATTTAATCTATAAATACAGTACTAAAAGTTAAAATAATTCTATTCATCAAGATCATGCTTCTAAATAACCATGTGCTACATGGTGCAATAAATCTGGAGCGAGCCTTGGCGTACCTTCACGTTAAAGAACTCAGAGTTCTGCGATGACTTGTATAGTGCTGGGAAGCGAAGCAGGCTCTGGGAGCTACAGTGCCGGTCAAACAGACCCAAAACGAGAGGCGGTGCCGCAGTGAACACCTGGCGGGAACAACCAGCACCACACCCATCAGGTCTCACGCCCTTTGCATAACACCACACCTCCAGGGCCATACTCAATTTGTCTTTCAATTATACAATTTTTTATTGATATAGTTATATATTTTCATTTCTATAGTAGTATACATATATATTTTCATTTGTCTTTTATTTATATACATTTATTTATATATTTTGCAAACAAATATATAACAGAACCATGCAATAACATGTAATGTATATTCACATAATGCATAATACTCAAATATAATGCATAATACTCAAACTGGAATTGCATGCCGTTACTAGTACAGCTGATAGTTCATTTATAATATGTATAATACTTTTATTATCAAACAGGATTTGCATGCAGTTACTATTACAACTGATAGTTTCATTTATGTATAAAGGAATTGTACTGTACGGCTGGAGGACCAGTGCTCTGACGCGGACAAGAGACATTATTCAATGAATAAACTATATTTATTTTTTTTAAACAAAAAAACTGATTCCAACAGAGAGCACCACTATGGTATTACTATTGGTAATCTGTTGAAAGATAAGTGTGGAAAATGACGTGTATTTGAGGAGGCACCAAGTCGAAAGTTGGGTCTGAAATAGCTTTGAAAAAATGCTGAGTGCACTATATTTGAAAAATGAGTGGTGAGAAAAGGTACTTTTGTACTTAGACAAAAGACAGGAACACTAGCTCTAGGGAAGCAGACACCCTGATATCACCGCTACATGCAGAACGTTCCTTCTTGTTTCTATCATCACAGTCTTATTATAAAGGCATATCATTAAGCTATTGTTCCATAATCTTAGCCATGTTTAGTTCCAAACTTGTATTTCCGTAAATAAATATGTTAGTAAATATTTAAAAAATGGCTTAATTGCCGGCGGACGTCTCAACAGGCTCATCGATATAGACAGCGTTAAAAGCACTAAGTGGAAAGGTAACACTCACGACGTTATAAAGACCGATTGTCCACTTCTCAAACACGATCTGTCCAGTGAAGGCACTCAGGATAGCGAACCAAAACTGAGAAAGTGCAATTTACACAAGTTTATGTTAACACTCCCATTCACATAAGAACACAGCAAAGTATGAACGAAAATATTGCAAAGTCAGTTATTTACTTACAGAATTTATGTCTCCTTCAATTAAATGTATATCAATACATGAATGTAATTTAGAAATAAATACCAAAAGTAGAAACTAGGGAGCTTTATAGTGTTAAATGCTGCAATAGGTTAATGGCAATCACAGCATGTAGTTGATGCTTCAATTTAGTACCATTTAGTGCATCTGGTGCTGTTCTCGTTACTACTATAAAATTACTGTAACAGTAGTTATTCCCAGGAATGCCAAAGAGAAAAGCACAATACGTGTGTCCACGTTTTGCAAGCTCACCTCGATAACATAGAGGCAGACATTCTTGTAGAAGGAATAGAGAATAAGTTTAGTCAGTCGATTGTAGCTCCATGCACCATGGACGAGCAGCAGTTTGTTAAGGAACCGGAACTGAAAGGACAACAGGAACCGTTAGTACAACCATACATAATACATACACATATAATACATACATACACAATATATCCTACATACGTATGTACATACATATGTACATACATACACACATAGGATCTGAGAGATTTCAAAATTCAATAATTATATCTAAAGATATAATATGCAAATACCGTGATCTTTTGGGCTTGTAGTGTCAATGCTAAGCATGTTCATATTCAATTTGTGACCACTTAACCGTTCACTGACAATATTATCAGATGACAGTACAAATTCAATGAAAGCAGAAACTGCAGTTCTTCGACTCCAATTTGAGCTGTGCACACACTGCACCATCAACACACCCACGCCACCCCTATGTGGTGGAATGAGGTGTGGTGGGGTGGGGTGAGGTGTGGAGAAATGTTTGGAGGCGAGGTGACCTTTAGTTAAAGTTGCATAGTCTGATGGTTTTGAGTTTCTGTCATTTTCTGAGATAAATATAGTAGGTTGATCGTTATAATCTACCTTAGCTTAGTTTGAAATAATGTTGCTTTAAAACAACTAACTACAGAGATATTTGAAGTGTCAATGCACACATTATTTTTGGCAAGCACATCACAATTCTGATAATTTAGGCTTTGGCAGTAACAGGTTCTATTAAATTGACTTGGCATCTCCTTCTAAGCAGCAACAAATACTTAATAAGTGCACCAGTATCTAGGTTGGATACACAGGTTCCAATCTAGATAATTGTTTTACTTTTGACAATGTTGTGCTTTAATCGGACTGTGCAACTTCACGGCACAATGCAGTGTGGTAAGTGCTCACTATGCGGCTTTACGGTGCAGTGCAGTGCAGTCAGCACTCACTGTGCAGCTTTATGGCACATTGCAGTGCGGTAAGCATTGACTGTGCAGCTTTATGGTGCAGTGCAGTAAGCGCTCACTGTGCAGCTTTATGGTGCAGTGAAGTAAGCGCTCACTATGCAGCTTTATGGTGCAGTGCAGTAAGCGCTCACTATGCAGCTTTATGGTGCAATGCAGTAAGCACTCACTGTGCAGTGCAGTAAGTGCTCACTATGCAGATTTATGGTGCAGTGCAGTAAGCGCTCACTATGCAGCTTTATGGTGCAGTGCAGTAAGTGCTCACTGTGCAGCTTTATGGTGCAGTGCAGTAAGCACTCACTGTGCAGCTTTATGGTGCAGTGCAGTAAGCGCTCACTATGCAGCTTTATGGTGCAGTGCAGTAAGCGCTCACTGTGCAGCTTTACGGTACAGTGCAGTAAGCATTGACTGTGCAGCTTTATGGTGCAGTGCAGTAAGCACACACTGCAGCTTTATGGTGCAGTGCAGTGAGCTCTCACTATGCAGCTTTATGTTGCAGTGCAGCTTTATGGTACAGTGCAGTGTGGTAAGCGTTGACTGTGCAGCTTTATGGTGCAGTGCAGTAAGCTCTCACTGTGCAGCTTTACGGTGCAGTGCAGTGAGCGCTCACTATGTAGCTTTACGGTGCAGTGCAGTAAGCACTCAATGTGCAGCTTTATGGGGCAGTGCAGTAAGCACTCACTATGCAGCTTTATGGTGCACAGTAAGCGCTCACTGTGTAACTTTACGGTGCAGTGCAGTAAGCGCTTACTGCACTGCACCGTAGTACGGTAAGCATTGACGGCTGCCCAGCTGTGCCACCTTACCTGTGCAATGGCGTAGTCGGAGGCGCAGGAGGCCTGTAGGCCCTCGACCCCCGAGATGCCGATCCCGACGTGCGCCGCCTGGATCATGCCGACGTCGTTAGCACCGTCCCCGATGGCCAGCGTGATGGCGTGCACGTGGTGCTTCACCAGCTCCACCAGCTCCGCCTTCTGCAGTGGCGACACCCTACGGGCAGACCGGCAGTCAGGCAAGTGGAGGTTCTCACGAGGGATACATGAATATTTATGCCAGGGGAAGACAATAAAGACTGCCCGGTTGCCCGGGGCACCTAGTTTACTCGGTCGGGCAGGTGAAGTTCTAGGTAACCTGCCCGAATGGGCAAGTCATTATTTTTCTGATCTGCAGTCTCAGATTTCAGTTTCAATTGACTGACTTAGACTTGGGGCAAGTAGTTTTGCAACTCGCCGATTGGGCAAGTGGGGAAAAAAGTTACTGTCCTACCCTGAATGCAAATATTAAAAAAAGGCTATTGGTAGTGGGTTGGGGGGTTCTTCTGGTGTCTTTTATGATTTTCTCTGTTGGTTGAGTAGCCTGGTGATATGTTGGTTGTACTAAGAGGATGTAGTGATCCTGGGCTGCAGGCAGCCGGTCCAGTCAGGTCAGGTCAGGAATAGATCAGTTTGAACTTTTTGTGAATAATGAAAGGCGGTGTACAGTTTGCCAGCCAGAGTGGACAATCGGTCTTTATAACGATTGATTGTGTTGCTTTTCTGTGTGTTTCAAACATATCGACCATCCACACGGGAAGCCTGCGCTCTACCGATTCGGCCTCCACGTCTAGTCAGGACACAGCAGAACGAGAGGCCTGACCTACATATACATGTAAAAATGAGTGATCTTATAATACACTGGCAGATAAATATAGGTCTTCCAAGTTTTGAAACATGTAATACATTTAATATTCAATTATAACTAAACAAAAGAACAACAAACAAAAAATATATTTTGGAAGA
Source organism: Branchipolynoe longqiensis (assembly GCA_030323885.1). Taxonomy (NCBI): domain Eukaryota; kingdom Metazoa; phylum Annelida; class Polychaeta; order Phyllodocida; family Polynoidae; genus Branchipolynoe; species Branchipolynoe longqiensis. The sequence goes on from JASIRB010003926.1 coordinate 11,843, forward strand.
TATATAAAAGGTATTTAGGTATTTAGTTTTTTCAAAAAAGCCAGAGCACACTTACCTACAACATATTACCACTTTACATGAAATGGCAATATCTACAAAATCTTGTCGGCAGTCGTAAGACAGTGCATACTTCAGCGTCTGCAAGAAATGCGGTGAGTTGATTGAACAATCATATTACATTAAAAGATGAAAGACATGCTCCTGGGGAGTTCCAGCCATGTATTGCAGACAGAAGACGTATTCAATATTAATTAAGTGATACATTTTGAGTCATATTTTAATCAAAGCTCCACAATCTGATGAAAGCACATTTTCTAGATCAGTGCTTACTTAGATTTTATCTTACATATCTAACTTATATCCTGGTGCACTTAGTAAAGATTAATTGCAGTTTGGGGATTACTCAGGTATGGTATTATGCCTTAGCAAAAAAGGGGAGGGATAAACAAAGCATATATCTAGCATTTCAGTGTGTACACAAACATTTTTGCATGTTTTCACTTCAAATATCTCCGAAGTTAACATTTACAAAAAGTTACTTCAAGGCAAGTAAGGTAGATTTTAATGACCAATCTAATATATTTACCTAAACGTATGGCATAACGCTCAAAACCATCGGTTGTGCAAGTTGAAGTGAGCTGTTTAAAACTGCATAGTCCGATAAAGCATCAAATTTTCAAAACTAAAACACTCACCTAGATTTGATTCTACATATTTAACCTAGATACAGAAGCAATTAATCCTTTGTTGCCACAGAGAAGGACATACCGTCAATTTAATAGAACCTGTTACTGGACATGCCTATGGTGTCAGAATTTTGGCGTGTGCTTGCCAAAATGTATTTTTCATAAAATATCCCAAAAGTTAGCCATTTAAAATGAAAGTTACTTCAAACTAAAGTAAGGTAGATTATAACAATCAATTTAGTATATTTATCCCAGAACAATGTCTAAAACTCAAAACCAGTGGGTGTGCAAGTTGAAGAGGGCTGTTGAATCAACCAGGCAGTCACCTGTCCGTCGACAATGAGCGCGGCGTCGTTCTCCTTCCCCAGCTGCTCGCCAAACACAACCACATGCTCCTTTAGTCTTTCCCGGGTCGCCTACAATGAAACAAATAAGCTTACTTAAAAATAACTCAGATATGCTATGAAATTTACACGGTGGAGCCCATGCAGTTTGTGACACTGCGGTGACACTGGAGCGGATTACTCAGTGACACTATGACATGAATTTGTTTTCTAACTTGACTAAGCGAATTTCGGTACTAGCCGATTTGTGAGATTAGTTCAATCAGTATGATTGATTGATTGATTGATTTATTGGTGGTTGCTTAGGGCCATGTCAGGAGCAAAGGCCATCATCACTGCGAGAAGTGTTCAGCTTGTATTCTGTTGTAGTTTTATTCAACCATCACTTTACCCAGAATGTAAAAACATACAATCAATCATGTCCATCAGTACAAACATGGCCAGACACTTCTACACACTAATGTAGCAGTCACACTACGACGACAAGGTAGGGACGACAGCCCGGCGGCTGGGATTTCGTGAAATCCCGACGACCTATGCAAATTCGGGCTAAGTTGGACGACAATCGGACGACATCAGGACGACAGCGGGACGACAGTGTCTGTGTCTGAGTGTGTGTGACTCTGTGTCTCTGTGTGTGTTTCTATGTGTGTCTCTGTGTGTCTGTGTCTATGTGTGTGTCTGTGTGTGTGTCTGTGTGTGTGACTCTGTGTCTCTGTGTGTCTCTATGTGTCTGTATGTGTCTCTGTGTCTATGTGTGTGTCTGTGTCTATGTGTGTGTGTGTCTCTGTGTGTGTGACTCTGTGTGTGTCTCTATGTGTGTGTCTGTGTCTCTGTGTGTGTCTGTGTCTATGTGTGTGTGTCTGTGTGTGACTGAGAGTGAGAGTGAGGCACACACACAGACACACACACACATATACACACAGACACACATAGACACAGACACACACAGAGACACATACACATAGAGACACAGACACACACACACAGACACACACATATACACACACACAGACACACACAGAGACACAGACACACACATAGACACACACACATAGACACAGACACACAGCAACACATACACACACAGAGACACATACACACACACATAGACACAGACACACACATACAGACACACACACAGATACAGACACACACACATAGACACAGACACACACATAGACACAGACACCGAGACACACAG
>JASIRB010004119.1:0-17316 GCA_030323885.1 Branchipolynoe longqiensis
ATATACATATATACATATATACATATATATATACATATATATACATATAATCTACTTAACTTTACTTTGAAGTAACTTTTATTTTATACGGCTAATTTTGAAGATATTTGAAGTTAAAGCATTCTAAAATAATGTTGACATGTGCGTCAAAATTTCGGCTACCATAGGCTTCAGCAGAAACAGGTTCTATTAAATTGAATCAGTATTTTCTTCTATGCATCATCAAATGTTTAATAATTGCAGTAGTAATATGTTCTATTTGATCGACTGACTAAAGCCTAGGTCACAAATGCTGTGGGTGCCGTATGGTGCTGCCGTTTGCAGCGTCTTGCGGTTTATGCAAATGTTACGGCATTGCGGCATGCAGTTTATCTCTTCACAAATCATACGGTTTGTGTTGAATTTATACACATATTTAATATACAAAGAAAATCATAACTTTCTTAATATTGATCACACTTCTGTACCATATTGATATTCATTTTACAACCGTGTCAATGATGTCAACAAAGGTGACTGTCCAGTGTTCTGGAGTCTGGATTGCCAGGATTGCGGCCTGCGGTGTAGCGATTTTTCGAAGTTAAGATAACTCCAACTTTTAACAAAAACGCAAAACCTTGCGGCGAGAAAAGAACCGCACGGTGACCGTAACCCACCATGCATTCACCGTATGGTCTGGCCGATGCGGCGACTTATAGTTGCCGCAAGCATGCCGGTGTGGCGGTTTCAGCGTGTTCCCGTGCTCAGACGTGTACCTCGCTTCTGCGCATGCGTCAGAATCCAATAAGCATGGCCGTAATCAATTAACACTACCCGGGCGACTCGGGTCATCCGAGTGGTCAGAATTTCAAATAGAACACGGCGAGTGGAGTCGACAAATACACGTGCCGAGTGCAAAAAAAGAATAACTTAGATTAATTAAATGGAAATATAGGTAAACTAGGCCATCATAAAATACTTTAAATCCTATGTTGCTGTAGTTTTATCGGTTATTAAAAAAAAAAGAAAAAATTGTCCACCCGAGCGCGGAGAAGCATATTCGATTATTCGACCCGAGTTTGTAGGATGTGCGCATGCGCCAATAAGTGGCTCGGGTGACCCGAGTTGATGCGAAATCCGCGCATGGTGCAGAAGCAACGGGACACGGCTGAGCACGGGAACAAGCTGAAACCGCCACACCGCAACACATTTGTGACCGAGGCATTAGTGCTCCTTCTATGCGCTAAATAACTGTTTAATGAGTGCACCAGCATCAAAGTTGAATATGTAGGTTAAAATCTAGGTCAGTGGTTTGGTTTGTCAAATCTAGGTCAGTGGTTTGGTTTGTCAAATCTAATCTTGTCATCGGCCAGTGCAGCTTGAAATATTTCAGAGAAGCCAAGTCTCCCGATTTTGTGGGAGATCTCCCTAAAATGCAGCAAAATAACCTCAATCTCCTGATTTCCCGCTGTTAATTCGTAACCTCCCGCCAAGGAAACACTTTAGCTTGGTTTTTTAACTTTTTTTTAATACACCATTTTGCATCAGTTTTTTTTTTCCAGATTTCTGGAGGTGGTCACGCGCCTCCCAATGTGGGAGGAGACCCCCCCCCCCCACCTCCTGGACCCTCCCCCCCCCCTTCGGCCACGCTATTTCTCCCTATTTACAATTTGTGTATTAGGGAAATCGTCCTACTCACACTCTTATCTACTGGGCATCTTGATATATTATATTTTAATCTCTAACAGCAAAAGGATCCACAAACAAGCTCTTTAATGAAACCAAACTGAAAAGGATATGAGAACAACATTTATGCTAAATTTAATCCTTTATGATTTGGTAACTGTATTTAAGTTTCATGAAGGGTGATGAAAATGGGAAATATTGTGCCTAGAGCGGAAATTGAACCCACATCTCTTGTATTCTGGGTCTGAGTGCTAACCATAACACCACCTGGGCTCCCTGATGTCACCATCCTATCCACACCTACCTGTCTATGCGGCTCATTGCTTGAGAGGTCAGTGCAGACTACTACACTCATCCCCCTGGAATTGTAAGTCTTAATTGTTATTTAAGGCTTACAATTACATACATACAGGAAATGCACTTATATACATACACAGGGTAGGTTCAACAACCATAAAGCGTGTAGCTTGTACAGGATCCTGGTCATGGGACCAGTGTCATGGGAGTTGATGAAAATGGGAAATCCTGCTCCTAGAGCGGGAATCGAACCCACATCTCTTGCATTCTGGACCAGTGTGCTAACCATTAAACCACCTAGGCTTCCTGATGTCACCACGCCTACCTGTCTATGTGGCGCCTTGCCTGAGAGGTCAGTGCAGACTACAGTACAACCCTGTTAAACCAAGCTCGGTTAAACCAAACGATCGGTTAATCCAAACTTTTTTCGGCGGCCCGGCAAAATACGACCATTTATCATATAACAAAGTTGGTTAAACCAAAGTCGGTTAATCCAAAGTATCGGTTAATCCAAACAAAATTATCGGGCCCAGGCCACTTCCGGTACAGTTAAACCAAACTTTCATGTGGTTTTAAGGTCATCTGAGACTTTTTTATATGATAAATAGTAGTATTTTGAAAGGTCGCCGAAAAAAGGTTGGATTAACCGATCGTTTGATTTAACCGAGGTTGGTTTAATGGGGTTAAACTGTATATACATAAAAAACAATAATCAGTGTCCACATCCATTATACATTCATAATGCACCCCCGTTTTTGCCAAAGCCAAGTCAAAGTCAAACCTCGGTTACACCAATGATCAGTTAAGCCAAACCAATTTCTAGGGTCCCTTCAAGTTTGGTTTAACGGGGTTGTACTGTACTCCATAAGTGATAAAGTTGGGCTTGCGGATGACCCGAATGCACTGGTTACCAGGAAGACTTCTCAGAGTAGCTCCAGGAACTGAATCTACTCAAAGCTAAACGCGCCATTCATCTCCCCGAAACCATTCGATGTAGACCTGGAAAGGACGAAGACAATAAAGTTTTAGACAATAAAAAAATCTGAGTCACGGTTTGTAGAACTAACAAACCTCGCAGATGTGGGAGAATGCTGACAAACAGAGAAAGAATGCATGCAGTAGATAGCTACCCAACTCAAAGTGACAAAACAACGGGAACCATGAGACTATTACTGTCTAGCGGTGTGGTGTTTTCTGTGGCGGAGTGGTTAGAGTGTCTGACTTTTTTCTAGGTCAGACTCCTAATCTGAAGGTCAGTGGTTCGATTCCCCATGCCCCCCACCTCTGCCAATTTGGATTTCCACCGCTGTGTATAACTTACAGCGTCATCAAAGGCCAGTTGCTCTCATACCATGTCTATGTGGTGTGGGAGGTTAAAAATCCCTTGGGTCGGTAAAAGTGTAGGCTCGGGCTTTCTATCGACAAACTGTCTAATGGTGAAAACAAGTCTATTCAGACTTATCCATGATAGGCAGTATAAACGTTTTTTTCAAACAAGTCATTAGACTTAGCTATTATGTGGGGGGGGGGGGATAAATAGGCCACACCATCACCAACAAAAATATTTGAAAATGGCCGGTTGAGGGTTTTTCATCTCTAATAAGATTTGTTAAGCATTTTAGGTTAGTGCAAGAAAAGGTTGTCTATAGCTATAAGAACCATGTTTGTTTGTTGGGGTTTTACATCGTAGCAACATCTAAGGTGACAGCGCGCACTCGTGGTGACTTTATAGTGCTGCCCCGTTGGGAGACCGTGGTGTTCTCTGTGGCGGAGTGGTTAGAGTGTCTGACTTTTTTCTAGGTCGGATGCCTGATCTGAGGGTCTGTCGTTCGGGTCCCCGTGCCCCCCCACCCCCCCCCCAAGTCTGCCAATGTGGATTTCCACCGCTGTGTATAACTTACAGCGTCATCAAAGGCTGGTTGCTCTCATACCATGTCTATGTGGTGTGGGAGGTTAACAATCCCTTGGGTCGGTAAAAGTGTAGGCCCAGGCTTTCTTTCGACAAACTGGCCACAGCAGGAGCATCCACATCGCAGCTCTGGGAATCAGCTATCTGATTGCAAATCCTGCTACCACCATCCACCACCGAGAGCACGTCCCACGAATAAAGATCATACCTCTGCTCGAAAATCCCTTGAGATAACTGGTGGAAGGACACGATGAAGAAGAAGTTGGGAGACCAGACGACTAGCAGCATGACCCGATTTTCCATTCAGTTACATTATTCTGCCATGGAATGAACCAGTTTGTTTCCTATTAATGTCCAGCACCAGGCTAGGTAGGACACATATCAATTTAGTAAAATCATTGGTTTGACTCGACCGGGTTTTGAACCACCGACCTTCCACACTGGAACCGAGCCCTCTTACCAGCTCTTATGTATGTGTGTGCATATATACATATAAGACTCCCCTACGAAATGACAAGGAGACCAGCAGATTGGGTTGGTTCGTTTATTCGACTCCGGGCTGAGCGATAAATGCCCTACCTAATTCAAAAGCAAAAAAATGAGAGGCAACTGACGATTCAAATAGCTCGAGAAGCGTTGAACGCCACTGGGCCCGGTAGGTCCGCAGCAAAGTGGCTGGACGACGGCGGTTCACTAATATTAACTCGAGTAGAATCGACTAATAAATAATTAAATAATTCTCCGAGCGTTTATATGTATATAATAGATTATATATAATATATATAATATATATATATTCCACAATTTGAGAGAGGAGGTCAGTTGGGATTGCTGTGTGAGAGGTATTGGCCGACCGAGTTAAACCCAATGACTTACAAAATTGATACTTGCCACTACCTGGTGCTCAAAATAATAGGATAGGCCAAGTAATAGTTTACTCAGTATCGGGATATTGTAATTGAGTGAGATATTGGTTCATTGAACCAGTGGACCAGTCATCCAATTGGGCAGCGCTAAAAGTCACCATGAGTGCAGATTGTCACACGTCGGCACTTATCCTGACCTGACCTGAGATGTCCCTAGGACATATAGCCGCCCCCACCAAGAAAGTATAGCTTGAATCCATAATGTTTACTGTTCATGGGATTCTACATTTGTGCCAAACATTCAAAAACCAGTATTAGAATTTCTTCTCATCACTAGTAGTAGTAAGTTATAAGTTATATTATAACTTATAACATAAGCCTGTATCAGGATGTCCACAGCACCTTGTATTCCCAGGTGGTCACCCATCCAAGTACTGACGAGGTTCAACTATTACTTATCCACTATTGATGTGGTAGGTTATAAGCCTGTATCAGGATGTCTACAGCACCTTGTATTCCCAGGTGATCACCCATCCAAGTACAGACGAGGCTCAACTATTACTTATCCACTACTGATTCAGTAGACTATAAGCCTGTATCAGGATGTCTACAGCACCTTGTATTCCCAGGTGATCACCCATCCAAGTACAGACGAGGCTCAACTATTACTTATCCACTACTGATTATGTAGGCTATAAGCTTGTATCAGGATGTCTAAAGCACCTTGTATTCCCAGGTGTTCAAGTATTGACGAGGCTTGTCGTTGTTTAATGTTGGTGGTCAGATGAGAAAACAATATCTCCAACGAGATGTACACTACATAATTGATGAACACATTAAAAGAGATATCGCTTGAGCAGAAAGAACATTGTTGTTCACTGACCAGTCCTGTGTGGGTACCGCTTTGTTTTTGTTGCTTGGTCGCTTCTCGAGAACTTCGTATTGGTTCGTCTGCTTGGAGTAAAAGACGATGAAGCTGAGGGCCAGAACCACCAACATCCCAAAGATGCACGGCAGTAGCACCTGTAAGGAGTCACAGCCAACAACACCGCTAATGAAAAAAGCTTCAAACGATTTAAAAACTACAGATAATGGGCATCAGGGATGAGAAATTCTAATTCTTTTGGCAGATTTCCAATTTTCGGCGGATTTCCGATTTTCGGCGGAAGATCCGATTTTTTTTTCTTCTCTTGGTCATATCGATCATTTCCAGTTGCAAGGGGGTAATAAAGCAAGGAGCGCGCTGGGGTTTGAAGCAATCTCAGTGCTACTCTTTTATTCCTCAAGCAAAGTAGGACATGGTTCGGCAAAATATCTACTTAGGTATAATCCTACAAAGATGCTAGTGTACTCAAACACCATTTCGCTATGATTTTTCCTCTTACGTTTCATAGTCCGATGGTTTTGAGGTTCTGTCATTTTCTGAGATTAATATACAGTAAAACCTCTCTAAATCGACCGACCTTAGGACACACTTTAAGTGGTCGGTTTAGGGAGGTGGTCGGTTTAGGGAGTTAGAATATGGTTAAAATGGTATTGTTGGGACCCAAATAAAGCGATCGGTATAGGGGGTGGTCGATCTGTGGAAGTGGTCGGTTAGGGAGGTTTTACTGTATTAGGCTGATCATTATAATATTTCTTATTTTAGTTTGAGGAAACTTTGATTTTAAATGGCTAGCTTTTGAGATACTTGAAGTACAAACATGCCAAATTAATTTTGGCACGCACACCAAAACTCTGACACCATATGCTTCTGCAGTAACAAGTTCTATTAAGTTGCCTCAATATTCCCTTCTGATGATATTCCTGGTCAGAAGGCATAATATGAAGGTAGAGAAAACCATAGACACTTTCTAGCAAGAAATTGAACAAGGAAACATTAAAATTACTATAAAATCTTTATTCAACCGAAAGCTCAACTACATGTATTTAATGTGACAGATGTATTAAGCGTTGTTTAGAGTTTTTATATTTTATTTGAAGGAAGGGGGTTTAAAAAAATATATATATATTTGGAGGTCGTGGGCATTTCTCAGGTTGGGCGGGGATGCTAAACAATTTTCTTTTTTTTTTAATCTGGGCTAACTATCAATCACTTGCTCACCTCAAACTGGGCCATGTTGTACTCGTAGTAGGGCATGTAGGTCGTCGCCCTCACGATGACGTCACTCCCCTTCGTCGCCCAGTTACTTCCGGTTGTCCCAAGGTCACCAGCCAAGGTCGCGTTCTGTGAGAGCACAGAGGGCGTCTCGGTCGACGCGACCCTCATCACCATGGAAACCATGTCAGCGCTGAAATCAACAGGCCTAGAGTTTGGCAAGTTCCAGAGGGCAGTGGAGAACAGAGAAAAATGGAGAAAAAGGCGAGAAAATTGAGGAAATGGAGAAAAATGGAGAAAAAAACGAGAAAAATGGAGAAAATGGAGAAAAATGGAGAAAAAAGGAGAAAAATGGTTGGCAAGTCATCTGTGGTGCCCCAATGACGCTTGTGGTTAAGGGATTGATGATGATGATGATGATGATGATGATGGGGATAAGGTGCCACCAGTGGCAGGCCTGTCAGGCACACGGGTCAGGGCAGATAAAGGAGTCACCCGGTACTGACAGTACACGGGTGAATACCAACCCTATATAAAAACGGTCGAAAAAGCGGGTCAATGAAATGAGAGCCTAATTTCACAATGTAAGAAGCAACAATTATTCTTTACATATGTCTTATTATTAGCCCGCTACCTTTGAGTGGAAAAATATAATATAATATCTAGTTTAATAAGATTTAAAAGTGAAATCGACGGCGTTCTGCGCCCGCCATCTTGTCTTTTTGCATTCTCTCCCATTTCACCAACTCTGTGCATATATGGGTAGCCATTTGATACTGGAGCCACAGTTTCTAAGTCATGTTCCATACTAAAGCTATTTTCGCCCGTATTTACACTACGTTGTCGTTCACCCGTGTACTACAAGTACCGGGTGAATCTTTTATCTAGGGTCAGGGTTGCATGGTTTTAGCTACATGGTGGTTAAAACTGCTCCCGCTAAAAGTAAAACAGGTTTTAGCCACTAAAACTGGCTAAAACTAAACATATTCTTCTCTGTGCATAAAATCAGAAGAATAATTGTTCAAAACTGTTTCTAATACAGTTTAGACACTTTGTTTGCCCCTTTTGATGTCATGTGGAAGGGTAGGAGTAATATGAAAGGTGGAAAACTTGAGCTTTGAAGAGGTGTATTTGTACATTGTGTTGTTAATCAAATGTACAACTACAGCGCAGTGATATTATTATTAAAGTTGCATAGTCCGATGGTTTTGAATTTCTGGATTTTTTCTGAGATAAATATATTAGATCGATCACTAGTATCCACTTTACATTAGTTTAAAGTTACTTTTATTTTAAATGGTAAACTTTTTAGATATTTTGAGTGCAAACATGGAAAATTAGTTTGGCAAGCTTGACAAAACTCTGACATCATAGACTTCTGCAGTAACAGGTTCTGTTAAATTGGTCGTAATGCGAAGCATTTCGTTTGATGCGAGGGGAGGGAGAGCGACTCACCCGGCCCTGAGCGACTCACCCCCCCCTCCTGCCACTGCTCACCTCCCCCCGCCCCTGAGCGACTCACCCCCGCCACTGCTCACCTCCCCCCGGCCCTGAGCGACTCACCCCCCTCCTGCCTCTGCTCACTTCCCCCCTTATAAGGCCGCCCGCCGGCCTCCCTCAGGCACTCAGCCTCCAGCCGCCTTCCAGCTCTCTGCCCTTTTTCTTCTCCTTTGGCATTTCTTCACCTCGGACCGCTGCGCCCCCTCGGACCGCTCCAGGATGCCCAGACACGGAAGGGGCACGGGCCGCCACAGCGCCCGGCCTACCGCCCTAGCCACGCCGGAACCCTCCTCGGGCGCGCCGGGAGGCACCTCACCCTCCTCGGCCCCAGCACCGCCCCGGGGAGCACAGACCCCGGCCGCCTCGGCGGATTTTTGATCCGCCGGCCCCCCCCCGGCCGGCCCGGGGGGCCCTCTCCGGCGCCTCACCGCCACCTCGATGCCGACAACCTCCTCACCACTACCGACAACCCCCCAGAGATCACCGATCGAAGCGACGCCCAGTCAGAGCCGGGGTTCATCACCTCGGGCCTCACGCCTCAGAACACAGCCCAGCCCAGCCTCACGAGGAGCCCCCTGCCGATACCACAGCCGCCGACCGTCACGACCACCGACAACGCCCCCAGAGATCACCGATCGAAGCGACGCCCAGTCAGAGCCGGGGTTCATCACCTCGGGCCTCACGCCTCAGACCACAGCCCAGCCCAGCCTCACGAGGAACCCTCTGCCGATACCACGGCCGCCGACCGTCACGACCACCGACAACCTCCCAGCGAACACCGATCGCAGCGACGCCCAGTCAGAGCCGGGGTTCATCACCTCGGGCCTCACGCCTCAGACCACAGCCCAGCCTCACGAGGAACCCTCAGCCCAGCCCAGCCTCACGAGGAACCCTCTGCCGATACCACAGCCGCCGACCGTCACGACCACCGACAACCTCCCAGCGAACACCGATCGCAGCGCCGCCCAGTCACAGCCGGGGATCATCACCTCGGGCCTCACACCTCAGACCACAGCCCAGCCCAGCCCAGCCCAGCCTCACGAGGAACCCTCTGCCAGACAACACGACGAAGCCGAGGATCATCACCTCGCACCTCACACCTCAGACGACTCAGCCCAGCTTCACGAGAGGCCCTCCCCAGACAGCCCAGCCACCGACCCTCACGGCACCGACCTTCACGACAGCGCCTTCCTGAGGCCGCCCGACCCGACCCCGACTCCCACCTCACCTCACACCTCAGACGACTCAGCCCAGCCTCACGAGAGACCCACCCACCCAGCCCTGAGGAGTTCGCGGCCCCCCTGCTCGACCCTCGCCGGACCTCCTCCCCCCAGGCCTCAGGAGCGGGCCTCCCTTTTTTTTGGCCGCCCGCTCCCCTTCCACGTAGGCCCCGGACCCTCCTCTCAACCAGGCCAGCCTCTCCGGGCCCCGCCTCGGGCGCCCCGCGCCCCCGCCTCGGGCGCGCCTCGAGCCCTCTCCTTACTCTTTGGCGGAGGGCTCCTCGGCCCCCCCTCTACCAACTCTGACACTGCTCCTTATGAGCCCCTCACTATTTATCCTCTGCTCCTCATGAGCCCCTGACTCTTTGCTCCTCGCGAGCCCCCTGCTCCTCATGAGCCCCCTGTATTGCTCTGTGCCTCCTCAGCCTGTTTACCTCCTCAGTTACCCTGTTTGTACCTTACTTTGTCATTTATTGTTATTTCACTGTTTCTCTGTATGTTGCCCGAGGCGTCACAATAAACGCCTCAGTTTTCCCACCTCCGCCTCTGTTCTTCCTTCTCGCGCATCGGTCGTAATGCGAAGCATTTCGTTTGATGCGAGGGGAGGGAGAGCGACTCACCCGGCCCTGAGCGACTCACCCCCCCCTCCTGCCACTGCTCACCTCCCCCCGCCCCTGAGCGACTCACCCCCGCCACTGCTCACCTCCCCCCGGCCCTGAGCGACTCACCCCCCTCCTGCCTCTGCTCACTTCCCCCCTTATAAGGCCGCCCGCCGGCCTCCCTCAGGCACTCAGCCTCCAGCCGCCTTCCAGCTCTCTGCCCTTTTTCTTCTCCACCCACCCACCCAACTCTCCCTCCTCTACCCTCCCCCCTCTGCGGCGGAGGGCTCCTCGGCCCCCCCTCTACCAACTCTGACACTGCTCCTTATGAGCCCCTCACTATTTATCCTCTGCTCCTCATGAGCCCCTGACTCTTTGCTCCTCGCGAGCCCCCTGCTCCTCATGAGCCCCCTGTATTGCTCTGTGCCTCCTCAGCCTGTTTACCTCCTCAGTTACCCTGTTTGTACCTTACTTTGTCATTTATTGTTATTCTCACTGTTTCTCTGTATGTTGCCCGAGGCGTCACAATAAACGCCTCAGTTTTCCCACCTCCGCCTCTGTTCTTCCTTCTCGCGCATCGACTCAGCATTGCCTTCTACGCAGAAACCAATGCTTAAGGGGCTGTCACATTAGGGTTTTTTGCGGGAGCGTATGGCGGCGTAGGCGCGTTACGTCATATACGTCGGCATACGCCGTATACGCTACTCATACGCTACTCATACGCCGCCAGGTGACGGCTTATGTGAAGCGTATGAGGCATACGCCGCCATACGCTTTCATAAATCCGTCCGTCCAAATTTGTTTGTGCATGCTAAAAAAATCTCGACCTATGAGGGCGTATGGCCCATACGCTGCTCATACGCTACTCATACGCTCCTCATACGCCGGCGTACGCTCCTCGTACGCTAGGGGTATGCCGGCATAGGTTTTTCATACGCTCAACTTGCGTCACCAGCGTATCTCTAGCGTACGCATAACCTACGAGTTACGTATGGGAGCGTACTCCTAGCGTATGCACAGCGTATGCACAGCGTATTCAAAGCATATGCCATAGGTCTCGACATCGAGGTTCCGCTTAGGTTACGCATACGCTACTCATACGCTCATCCGCTATGCATACGCTACGCATACGCTAGCGCTACGCATACGCTCCACATGCCAATCAAAGCCGTCAAAACATCTCACAGTACGCTCACATACGCTCCTGGTACGCTCCTCATACGTTCCTCGTACGCTCCTCATACGTTCCACATACGCTCAAACCCACCCGAAAGTTCACCGAAGGTCATCATAGGCCGGCACCCGCACGACTGTAGGTTTTCAATACGCTCCCGCCATACGCCGTAATGTGACAGGGCCTTTCATAAGGGCATCAGTATCTAAGTTAGATATGTAAAATCAAACCTAGATAATTGGTTTGGGTTTGAAAATTTGATATTTCATCGGACTATGCAGCTTTAACTAAGTGTGTAAAATGTTCATACAACTGGCTAGGTCTGAATGTAATCCCCCTGCATATTAGCCATGGTCACATGCAATCAGGGAGGTTTTAGCTGGTTAAAACCATCAAAGATTGGTTAAAACATAGTTTTATCCACCGTCGTGGTTAAAACAGGTTTTAAGCTAAGATTCCTTATACGCGGTATGCGGCATGCGAATGCGAATGCGGCATGCGAATGGGTTGATTCCACCCACGCGGCATGCGGCATGCAGCGATTTGGTTTGATCTTTACAGTAAAAAGTCCATATTTGTATATACACACGCATATACACACGCATATACACACACATATACACACGCATATACACATGCATATACACACACACACAGTGACAGGTTTCTCACAACTGTTTTCTATGGCAAACGCACCAGTATTCGCATTCGCATGCCGCACCGATCGGTCCATGGACCGATTCAGTTGCCGCATTCGCATTCGTATTCGCATTCGGACGTATGGAAGCACCACTATTCAGTTACATGCTTTTCGATTTTTTGCCGCATTCGCATTTGCATTCGCATGCCGCATACCGCGTATAAGGAATCTTAGCTTTAGCCCGCTAAAACCCTACCCTGACACGGGTGGATAAAGGTCTATAGAAATTGTGAATTAAGAAAAATATCTTAATAAAAAATATCTTAATGTCTAAACCGACGTAGACCGGTGTTCATGTATTTTATTTCAGTTTCCGAGGTTCGACTGGAGAGAAGCAACCTCCTCACACTCAGCGTGCATGCTGGGAATTATCGGCACAAGCCTATGTGTGATTGAGTTCAGCATAAACAGCGAGGAAAGTAGGAGACCCAACCAGCTCTTACATGGTCACTGCGCATACAATGATACTAGTAGTCTGCACTGACCTCTCGGGCAAGTAACCACATAGACAGGTAGGCGTGGGTAGGGGGGTGACATCAGGGAGCCTAGGTGGTGTAATGGCTAGCAAACTGGCATGGAAAGTAAAGAGATGTGGGTTCGAGTCCCACTCTCAAAGAGATGTGGGTTCGAGTCCCACTCTAGGCGCAATATTTCCCATTTTCATCACCCCCCCATGACACTGGTTGCCGTGACCATGATTCTGTACAAGCTATGTGCTGTATAGTTGTTGAACCTACCCTGTGTTTGCATACTATATGTAAGTGCATTGCCTGTATGTATGTAATTGTAAGCATTAAAAAGTCTTACAATTCCAGGGGGACGAGTGTAGTGGTCTGCACTGACCTCTCAGGCAAGGAGCCGCATAGACAGGTAGGCGTGGGTAGTAGGGTGGTATCAGGGAGCCTAGGTGGTGTAATGGTTAGCACACTGGCCCGGAAAGCAAAGAGATGTGGGTTTGAGTCCCGCTCTAGGCGCAATATTTCCCATTTTCTTCACACCCCATGACACTGGTTGCTGTGACCATGATCCTGTACAAGCTATGCGCTGTATGGTTGTTGAACCTACACTGTGTATGTATTTGTTAGTGCATTGCCTGTATGTATGTAATTGTAAGCATTAAAAGACTTACAATCCCAGGGGGACGAGTGTAGTAGTCTGCACTGACCTCTCAGGCAAGTAACCACATAGACAGGTAGGCGTGGGTAGGGTGGTGACATCAGGGAGCCTAGGTGGTGTAATGGTTAGCACACTGGCTCGGAAAACAAAGATATGTGGGTTCGAGTCCCGCTCTAGGTGCAATATTTCCTATTTTCCTCCTCCTCCACGACAATACATTATCACAGTGATTCTTCCATTCTATACACAACTGATATGGTTGGTTTTAAACAGAGTAAGTCAATTAAAATTTGTGGTATTCTCTGTGGTGGAGTGGTTAGAGTGTCTGACTTTTGTCGAGGTCGGACGCCTAATCTGAAGGTTGGTGGTTCGATTCCCCATGCCTCCCACCTCTGCCAATTTGGATTTCCACCACTGTGTATAACTTACAGCGTCATCAAAGGCCCGTTGCTCTCATACCATGTCTATGTGGTGTGGGAGGTTAAAAATCCCTTGGGTCGGTAAAAGTGTAGGCTTGGGCTTTCTATCGACAAATTGTCTAATGCTGAAAACAAGTTTATTCAGACTGATCCACGGATGGGCAGTATAAATCTTCTAAAAACGGAAATACGGTATACTTCACACACTTTAAACTATGCTATGCATAAATAAAATGTGTGATTATGTCTGAATACACAACTACTACCACTACATCTGATGCACGCTGAGAAGGGCTCACTCGTGACGGAGCTGTTTCTGGAAGTTGTGCTCACTGGGTTAACCTCACAAGCGCGCGCTGGTTGGAGCTCACCCTGGCTGTACTGATTTATTTAAATTTGGTAAATGAATTTGATTCATGTAAATTTTTTGTCAGTGCCATATCACTGGTCTTCCGCCCATAAATGTTACGGGTATCTTGGTATTTACACAATTTTCTTTTTTTAAACATGGTTTATATAGTGTCTTGAAATGTGAAGTAGATTCTGAAATTAAAGTGTACACAATGCGGTAAGTAATGAGTATGAGGTACATTAAATCATTTTACATTTACATGCCAGGTTTTAGTTGTTGGTATGTTTGCGTTAGTAAGTCAAGAGGTCTTGACTATTGGTTTGTTCTGTAGTATAGAAATATATTTATGTGTTGGTGTGAGGAATGAGGAATCCCGATGTTGGTTGGAAGGGACTATTGGGAGGGGGAGGCGGAGGCCAGAAGGCAGGACGTACCAGAGGGTGGGACCACAGAGGGCACAGCTCTGGTTGTGCATTCAGTCGTTTCATTATCTTATTGTCTTTGGGCCTGGCCAATTAGGTGCGTTCTGACAGCAGATTTAAATCCTATATATGTATTTAGGCTGCTAATCCTGTGAGGTAAGTTATTCCACATTCTGCTGCCCACAAAAATGGGTGCTTTGGTTAATTTATTGGTGGCTGGTTGTGGAACTCGGAGGAGTCTGCTGTTGCCCACACTTGTAGCTCTGTTTTTTCCCTCTATTTATTGTGGGTCCCTGATGGGTTTGATTGTGAGACCAGCATCGTTCTAGGCTTAAAGATTTCAAGCATGAATATAACTTTGAAAATATAGTTTATTCATTGGATAAAGTCTTTTGTCAGCACCGTGGCACTGGTCTTCGAGCCATGTGACAATACAGTCATTTACAATATATGTATATGTAGTCTGATATTGTCATCAGCAGCTAGCTCAAGTCAGCTGAAATAACAATATTAAACATTCAAAGACTTACATATGGTACAGGTGGACAATTCATATATAAAAATAGTAGTTATATGTTGTATTCATACACACTTAGACACATAGATGTGTATTGATTAAACCTTTACATTACGGAGTGGTTAGGTGCATAGTTTCCCTTCATAGTGTAAAAATATACGGATTTTCGGTTAAGAATTATATATTGGCAGAGAGCATTATTATTCTTGGATGTCGGAGTGGGATTTAAGTTATGTAAACTAAAAGTAACTAAAATCAATAGAATCCCACTCCCATTGTACATGATGCTGAATGAGGTAAACTATATGTTATATATTATGAGTGGAGTTGATGGAAATGTACATGATGCTGAATGATGTAAGCTATTTGTTATATATGATGTTTGGAGTTAATGGAAAGAGTTCCTTTGCAAGAAACAGTACATGATGGTTGAAATGTTCTCTATGTGTTCATAAAGAATACAAAAGAGGAAAAGAATGATTTTACTAGATACAAATCTGTAACTGTTTGCAACATCCTGTCCAGCCAAGACCATATGTATGGAGCACACCACCTGCAGATGGTTTGAGTGACAGCCCCTAATGGGGTGGTCACCCACCCTGTCTGTGGGGAGTGTCTCATTGGTTGGCTGGGGAATGTCCGGTCACCTGACTCTCTTGGCCTATCCTGACCACACACTAGTCTCAGCTAACTGATTATTCAGGAGTTTGCTTCAGACATACTGAAGGAAAATCACTCTCATCCTGGCTCTTGAGTGAGACACACCTACTCTAGAGCAGGACCCCAGACACTCTGTCTGATGCTATCCAAATTCAGATATTCAAATTGAGTGCATCCACAGCCATAGGACTCCTGTCCCATGGGTTGTTGGCACTGTTTCAATATACCGGCTAAAGTGACAATGAGACATAGTGTGGGCAGTATATGAGGAGTATAGGTGTTAGGTCACATGTAAGGGGGATGACAGGAGTTGCTGCCAATAAAGCACAACTTATTCACTGTTCATCCTTGTGACTAGTTTTCCTTCCTCTTTCCAGACATGGTTAAATTGATTAGGCTGATTGCATCACAGGTGAAATGAAGGGGGAGAGTTTTGTAATTACATAGGGTGCTCACAGCGGCAGAGCATCCGTGTTTTTATAATAGGTTTGTATGCCTACTATGTTGTGAATTGCAAATTTATCATGTTGTTGGAGTTAACATTTTGAGATGGAGTGTTAGAAGAATGGTTTGTTTATTCTGTTAGATAGAGTGTGGTTAGCTTGTAGGGTTATGCTTAAAAGGTTAATACCTCGGGTGTGTTTTCTTTACTACAGGAAGTAGTTTGAGTAAGTAGGTTGTTAGTAATGATGGGATAAACAATGCTTGGAGGATTGTACGTTTCAGTCATTTAGTAGTCTAGTACAGATTTTAGACTCCCGAATTTCATACCTGCTCGTGTTTGCCGATGACATTCCCTCTGACGTCACAACTGCTCCCAAAGTGGATGTGGCTTCCGAACCGGGAATCCCCGCCGATGATGACATCCCCGATGACGTCCCTAAGGAGCTCCACACCCCGGCTGTGACGTCAGACCGAGGACTTCCGGTCTCCATCTTGTGGTGGTAACCTGTAGAGATGTCGTTTTGAAATTGAATTAGTTTAGTTTTTTTTGTTGTTTTTTCTTGGAAGATTTATACTGCCTATCATGGATAAGTCTGAATAGACTTGTTTTCACCATTAGACAGTTTGTTGATAGAAAGCCCGAGCCTACACTTTTACCGACCCAAGAGATGTTTAACCTCCCACACCACATAGACATGGTATGAGAGCAACTGGCCTTTGATGTCGCTGTAAGTTAAATACATAGCGGTGGAAATCCAAATTGGCAGAGTTGAGGGCACAGGGAATCGAACCACTGACCTTCAGATTAGGAGTCCGACCTCGAAAGAAAGTCAGACACTCTCACCACTCTGCCACAGAAAACACCACAAAGTTTTGGTTTAGTTTATTGGGGTTTTAGATCCTACTAACATCTTGAAACTAATTAAAACATCCATTTAAACAAGTGTGTGCTTAGATAAAAGATTCACCCCGTACTTTCAGTAGGAGTGAAAAACAACCCATAAGAAAAAATTGGCAAACGGCTTGTTAAATGAAATCAGATGATAAATTCTTAATTTAAGAAGCAAAATATATTCTTCATATACACCTTCACATTTAATATAGGCTACTAACAACTTTTGAGATAAAAGATTCACCCCTACACAGAGTAGTGGTGAATGACAATGTAGTCTACATATGGGCGAAAATTGCTTTTGTATGGAACAGGAAGTGGAATTCCTGGTTCCAGTATCAAATGGCTATTTATATCAGCACAGAGTTGGTGAAATGAGAGAGAATGTAAAAAGACAAGATGGCGACCATAGAATGCCATCTATTTCACTTTTAAAGTCCATTGAACTACATGTTTTATTATATTT
>JASIRB010004002.1:0-16000 GCA_030323885.1 Branchipolynoe longqiensis
ATATAGATTAGTTAGACGAATCTTACCTGGGTATAGATGATGGATAACTATTGTTTTACCGAGGTAGAAGCCTCGGTTAGACGTGGGCGAGGGAGAAGGAAGCACATCCGGGTCCAGCAATCTTTACCTACTAATTCAGGATAAAAATGATTCTAAAAAACAACCTAAGGTCAAGTGACCTCATGCTAAATTGAGTGATTGACTAGACGTGGCAGGGCGTGGTGGGTGGGCCCTCGCCCACGTCTAACCGAGGCTTCTACCTCGGTAAAACAATAGTTATCCATCATCTATACCCAGGTAAGATTCGTCTAACTAATCTATTTTACCTCGGTATGCCGCCTCTGGCTAGCCGTAGGCTAGGGAGACCTTTACGTAAAATAATTTTTATCCTGATATTCTTGTTTTGTTATTATTCTTTAGTGATTATGTCTTATGTATGCAACAATGGAAAAGCGATTTGTATGGCAAAAAAGAGGAAAAACCAATGTTTTTCTTACCTCTCTCTTTCAGTTGGTGAGTAGCCTGTGCGCTATAGGCTGAGGCTTCTCTAGTCGTTTGTGGTAATGTCTAGCAAACGAAGTAGCGGTTTTCCATCCCGCGTGAGCTAGGATCCGTTTAACGGAGATGCCTAGCAATCTTGCCTTGGACACCATTGCACCACGTGTAGAGTGCGATGAGTACCTGTCTGTATTTACTCCCGCCAGTTTTAACACATTCATTGTCCATCGGGCGAGGGTATCCCTGGAAATGGCCTTGTGTGGCTTAATAAAGCTGACCAATAGCTGTCTTGAGTTTCTTATTAATCTTGTCTTGGATATATAATTTCGTATCGCAGATACGACACATAACTTGCGATCCTGAGTGAAACTGGACACCCCTATCGTAGAAAGGGGGTCACCTAATCGGTTTGATTTTAATAAAGTTGATAAATCAAACGTGGCCTCTTTACTGTCAATTTCTAGACCATTCAGCGACAGGGCAACTATAGTTTGGCCTCTGTGTCCAGTGACCAGGAGAAGCAAAACTGCGACTTTGAAACCTAAAAGTTTAACGTCCAGAAACTTATTTTCTGGCCATTTCTTGAAGAGGTTGAACACTAGAGAAACATCCCAAAACCTATTATATTTGGGTTTAGGCGGATTCCTCTGATAAATTGATCGTATGATCCAACAAATAACATGGTGTTTACCCATTGTTTGTCCATTAACCCGCGGTAGGATTATCGACAGAGCACATCTGGCAGCGTTAATAGCGCCATATCCTAGGCCTTCGTCCTCTAGGTAACGTAGGAAGAGTCCTACCTGGGATACTGTGGGAGTCATTGGCTTGACTTTCTTAAGCAGGCAATAAATACCCCATTTCTTTAAATACGTAGTATACATTTTCACCGTTCCTTTTCTCCACGCATCATCAACCAAACGCTGTTGTGTAATTTTGTCTAAGCCAAACTGTTCTAAATATTTATTTAAAAAAGGAATGCCACTAACGGAGTTGTCGACACGTTTCCGTGGCGTTCTAGTGGTCCCTGATGTTTGAGGTTTCCTCGGAATCTTGGGAAGCGAAGGCTGCTTTTGGCTGTGGCTAGTAACGTCGGTAGCCACGGTTGCGTGTGCCACTCGGGGACGATGAGTATGGCGTGTGTCCCCTCCATTTGAATCTTTCTGGCGACTTTGCTAATGATAGTAAAGGGGGGGAAAATGTAAAAGAAATGATGTCGCCACTTTAGGGAGAAGGCATCAATGTGCCAAGCATTGGGTTCCGGGTGCCACGAAACATATTTTGGAATTTTAAAGTTATTACGCGAAGCGAACAAATCGATCTGAGGTGAACCCCATGTGTGACAAATGTGTTTGAAAATGGATGGATTAAGTGACCACTCTAAGTGATCATGGAACTGGCGACTCATCTTGTCAGCTAGACAATTTTGTGTGCCTGGAATGTGATTAACAGTTAACCAGACATCAAAGGTTTGAGCCCAGTTCCAAATGAGAAGTGCCATTGCATTACATTTAATCGATTTTGTACCTCCCATATTTCTGACATAAGCCATAGCTGTGGTGTTATCCGTGAGGATACGTACATTATTTTTGGGTATTTTTACTAGACTGGTTAATCCCAAGTAAATGGCCCTTAGTTCTAGAACGTTAATATGATCGGGGAGTTCCGATTCTAGCCATCTTCCTCCCGTTGCTACATCATTTTGATGTGCTCCCCACCCTTGGAGAGACGCGTCAGTGGTAACGGTAGTGTCAGGCTCTCCCATTCTAATGGGATTGGGGGAATGGTCAAAGTGGTTTAGCCACCAATCAATGTCGGCTAGGCCGTTCTCCGAAATAAACATGGTCTTTTCAAAGTTTCCCTTTGCGCGGGCCAGCGCCAAATTTTTATCAATTTCGAGGGATTTTATGTGTGCCGCTCCGTATAGAATA
The DNA here is from genome assembly GCA_030323885.1 of Branchipolynoe longqiensis. NCBI lineage: Eukaryota > Metazoa > Annelida > Polychaeta > Phyllodocida > Polynoidae > Branchipolynoe > Branchipolynoe longqiensis. Next base: position 2,430 of record JASIRB010004002.1, read on the forward strand.
GCTGGACTATACGAAACCATGACCCCGATAAGGACCGCGACCTGTCTAATCTTTGGCCTAGAAGTGTCTAACAGCTGTATCGCTGTGCGGTAAAGCTTATCTTTCTTTTGGCGTGTAAGCGAAACGGTCATAGCCGTGGTGTTCAGAATGAACCCGAGACACTTAAGCTCCTGAGTAGGAGAAAAAACCGATTTCTTGTTATGTATGAAGAAACCCAATTTGGTGAAAATGTTGCATAAATCTTTAACAGCGAGTTCACATTGCGTGAAAGATTGGCCCATAATAAAAGAATCATCTATGTATGGAAACATACAATGCCCCAATTTTGCCATGTGTGCAAAAATTGGTTTCAACAACTTAGTAAACAGACGCGGTGCGCAGGCCAAACCATTAGGTAAACATGTAAATTCAAAAAGTTGGCCATTCCAGAGAAAACGTAGGTATTTCCGATCTGTCTGGTGAATAGGAACGGTGTAGTACGCATCCCTTAAATCAACACTCGCTAGCCAACACCCTGGGGTAATTAAATCACGAGCTGTTTCTAAAGAAAACATTTTGAAATGTTTGTATTCAATGATTTCATTCAACTGAGTTAAATCTAAAATCATTCGGATTGAACCATCAGGTTTAGGAGTAGAGAAGATATTGGAAATATATTCCCCTTCAGTATGTTCAACTCTGTTGACAATGCCCTTAGACTCAAACAGTAGAACCTGGTGATCTAGCTGAGATTTTTCTAGTGAATTAAACTGATACGGAAAAGGCGCTCTCTTTTGTATAGGCAATTGTGTGAAAGGGATGTGAATGCCTTTAACAATATTCAGGACCTCTGGATTAGTGGTTAACTGTTGCCATTGATGTAAACAATTAGAAACATTCCCTGCTTGAAAAAGGCTTACTTCAGTTTGAGTTTCCTCCGTGACCATTGTAGGGTCAGGAGGCTGCACTGTTTGTGTGGAAATCTCTACTTGTTCCCTTGTTTCGGGAACTGGGGCTTGGGAACGAAATCCCTCTTGTAGCCGCGGTTGTCGTTCCAGTTTGAGGCCGGCCTGTCGCCTCGGCCCCTTCCTCGCTGGTTGAACTGGAAGGACGGTCCGCCCCTGAACGGCCTTCCTCCTCTGCGGAATCGAAAATCCGTCCTAGACTTTCTGAACCCTGCTGGGTTTTGGAAGCGACGACTCTTTGCTTCAGTGTTTTTAGCACTCTTGTAGTCGACCTCTACCTGTTTGTACAGGTAAGCTAGCTGACCCCCAAACATCTTGGATTTATCTAGGGGTTTGCTCTTGATAGGGGTAGGTCCGGAATACACGGTGTATTCCTTACCATCATTGTCCGTTACCTTGTTCGAGCGGGCAACCTCTTTTCCGGCATCTGTGGTGACCGATTTGAAAACGTTTTCAAATCTCCGATGGGTCATGTAGTTACTAGCGGCTGCTAACAAAGCTATGCCCCGGTCCATAACCCGCGCCAAAGACGAGAACTTGTTCTCTGTCTGCATCCTGTTAGCCACAGGGATAACAGACGTCAAGGCACCCAAAACTGCCTTATGGATCAGGCAGAGGGAAGTTTCATAACGACGGCGTTCGTCGGAAAGATGAATGCCGGAATCCATCTCTTTGAAAACCGAAGCAGGAATGCCCTTAACTCCTGAAATCTGCTCAGTCAACTTGTTGATGACTTCGATCGGTTTAAACGTAGTGAAATGGCTATTCACCGTTTTGCGCATCATGGTAGTGGTGCGCACTTTCTGAGCTTTCTTTTTGACAATTTTCTTGCCAGCTTTAACGCCTATTTTGGCGTAGACACCCGCTCGTTCCGTGTCGGAATCCGACTCGGTGGAAGAAGAGTCGGACGACGAGTCTGAAGAAGAGTCCTTCTTCTTCTTCTTCTTTTTCTTTTTTGGACTTTTTGGAGCGCTTAGACTTCGCTTTCTTTGTGAACTCGTCACCAGAACTGCTCACTGGGCGGCGTTTCTTGCCGCGCGCTTTCGGTTTCGGAACCTCAGGTGCCGAAAGCGTGTCCTCTTCGTCCTCAGAAAAGTCTTCCCAATCCTCATCAGGGATTTGGGAAGGATCTGGAAAGTTCTGCGCCTGGAAAAGGCGCATCTTCTCCTCCATCATCTCCGCCATTTTCGCCTCCCACCCCACTGGTTGAGGGGCGTGATCACTGTCTTGATCCGAGGCATGAGCCCCAGGATGTGGGGACGGCGGAGCCGTAGCCGGTGGAGACGAATCGTAATCCGTCGGGGGGACACCCACCGCTGCAGCGGGCGGCTTATTCCGGCGAGTGGCCATCGGGAACTGTAACGAAACCAAAGCGTTACTAACCCGGAATCATCTCAACTACACAAGTGTAAGCCAGTAAACTGGGTTGAGGAACATGGTACAGAGAACGTGTGTTGCAACGTGTCAGTACAGGCGTGAAGCTAAATTTGCCGTAGGTGTGTGGTAACGAAACCAACCAAACGGAGGGCATCGATCGTGAGATCGGCCCCTCTCTCTGTTCCGTACACTTCTCCCACCTGTGGCTACAGCGCCAACAAGTTGGAGAAAATATTACGAAACTCGGAGGTTCGCCTTAAACCGGTCAGGGGTGTTTATAAAAAACACCCAGAAGCATCCCCAACATCATCCTCTATTAGGATCCGGGAGACTTTTCTTAGGAAATGAGCAACTCGGGTTGCCATTTCTCCCTGTCTGAAAAACAGGTGTCGATAGAACTCAGTATCGGTTTCGTTTGTGCCAGCGGCACGCAATGTTCTATCCGTAAGTTAAAAAACGTACAAAGTCCAAACAGGACTGAAGAAAGTTCTGAACTTTCATAAAAAGATGCTATAGAGCATGATAAACAAAGTTATCGAAGAAAACAGTACTTACTTTTGGATAAAAGCAGTAGTAGTAGATAAATCCTGTGGAGCAACTCACAAACGTCCTCCCGTTGTGAGTTACTTATGCTAATTGCTGGACCCGGATGTGCTTCCTTCTCCCTAGCCTACGGCTAGCCAGAGGCGGCATACCGAGGTAAAATATATATATATATACATAAAAATTAAAAAAAAAAGATATATCCAACTCATTTCTGCAAAGTCTATGTGACGTCTAAGTTATATGAATTGCGGTAGTGTATTAATAATAAAAATAATAATCCAATTGTCAAGCAACTGAGTTCAACCAATTCACCAAATCACGCAGTTACTAAGTGTTATCATTATTTGTGATTATATATCTATATATATGTATTTTGCTAACCGGAGATAAACAGGGAACTTCTAGCATTTGCCACCAGGTGGCAGCCATGATGTAGGGAGTGCACGCATGTTACACACAAAAAAAGAGAGGGAAGGAAAGGGTGGCATAGATGAGGAAAGAGAGAGAGGGGGAGAGAGGGGGGCAGGGAGAGGAGAGAGGGGGGCAGGGAGAGGAGAGAGGAGGGGCAGAAAGAGAAAGAGGGGGGAGAGTAAGAGGGGGCGGGAAGAGGGGGGGGGGGAGAGAGGGAGAGGGGGGGCGGGGGGGGGGGGGGGAGAGGGAGAGAGAGAGAGACAGACATCTCCATCTCTCTGATTGGAAGTTAAAATAAATAACTTATAAGAAAAGACACTCCTACTGGTTGCTAAAGATATCCCGTCTCAAACGGTGGCATCACTTTAACCCCTGACACTCGGTTGCATCGTTTAATACAGGGCCCAATTGAGGTTGTCATAGCTTGGCCAACACATACTCAAAACAGACTAATGTAGAAACCTATGAGAATCGTCATTTTAGTGGGAGATCTTCAGCTCTACACACATCATACACACTGTCTTTTATTAAAAGTTTTAATTCCTTTAAAAAAACACTTTAAAAAAGCACTCAAAGAAAACGCAGCCGAAAACGTGTAAAGATACCTCCCAGATGACGTATATAAATCGATGCGTGTGCATTTCCACTGAAGGCATACACTCTTCTCGATATCCAGCAGTTGCTGCTGCATCCATCAACGGTATTTAAGGGGAGGGGAGGGTAGTGGCGGGGACAACTCCATGGGATGGGGGTGAGAAATTTCTTGAAATCAGCAATTTCTTGGTGGATTAGCTGGGTTTTGTAGTAGGCTGTCTATTGCATGCGCTATACACAGATGCCTGCAATGAACATTGTGTGACCAAAAATAGGAAGATTTTAACATTTCATTAGGAAGCTAAGTTTTTGTGCGGCAACATGTGGCACGACAATCGGACATATATCATGACATAATATAATCATAATATATACAATATGTGTATATAATTATATTATATACCTTTTCATACAAGTCCCATGTATCCCACCACATGTCTAGGAGTCATTTTCTAGGCTCTGCTTGCCACCATGAGCTGGCGATGTAGCTGATTTTGCCTTTCGTATTAGCTGATTTTTTTTTTTAGGTGGGTGAGAGTGAAAATCGGGAGATTTGCACATGGCATCGTAATATCGGAAGAGAGCAGCCAAAATTGGAAGTCTTCCTACAAAATTGGAGCAGTTGGCATCTCTGTATACACGACACAGTGTAAGTGTGATTCAATCACGAGTTGCTGGGAGTTGGCGCTTTGTCTCCTACTAACCATCACGGTGCTGATTGGTAGCTGCTGAGCAGACACGCTCCGTCGTTGGGTAGGCAGTGTGAGGTGAACCGACTCAAACCCACGCACAAACAAAATGTAGTACGGTACAGAGGCGTCGCATACCACAAGGCAACCACCTTCCTACCTGGACACTAGCATATGGTTACCATGACAGTCAGTCATTCATTAATTCAGTCAGTCAGTCACTCATTCATTCATTCAATCAACACTCACCCCACAATCATAAAATACAATGTTATGGCAAACTAACTCACTCACTCACTCCGTCACTCATTCATTTATTTATTCAATCAACACTCATGCCACAATCATTAAAAAAAACACAATGTTATGGCAAAGAGAAATCTTAAACAGATTCAATAAGCCCTCCTTCTCCCTCTCCCCATCCCCATCCCCAACCTTCCAAGCTGCAAAATATGTTCTTACACGTGAGTGGGGAAGAGGGGTGGGAGGGGTGAATTCAGTATTAACTGTTATGGATTCTTCTGTCGGGTTCCCCTCTTTATACTCATCCATGTGATTGTGAATGTTCTGCGATCACTTATGTGTGAATGACAGGAATTTTCAGTTGATAAAAATAACGAGGTTTCTTCTACATAATGGGTGCTTGATGAGGTGTGGTCACTGGGGTGCCTGTAGTAGACTGTTGGGCGGTGTCCGGACTGACCTTGAAATTATGACAAAATACACAAAGGAGGCATATAAGTTTTATAACAGGCTTCCCAACACCGCCTCTCTAATGTGATCGCATTACCCATAATATATATTATACTCATAATATCTATATATATATATATCGCACATATAATATAAATAACTATATATATATATATTATCTATATATAGATATACATATTGTATGCATAATATCTAAGCTTAGTACATTACATGCATAATATGTATAGATGTATATATACACACATGTATATGTACAAATTATGGGGTACATAACATATTATGTAGTTAATATGATATATATAAATATACCATATCATCGAATGCAAGATAAAAAATCAATTTCTAACGAAAGGCCCACAAATGAAAACATACGCAACAACTTGTTCACTTGAACATCCACATCACAGAAACACTGTAAAATCGGCGCTAATATCCTTCTACACCAGGGGGAGGGGGGGGGGGGGGGGGGGGGGGGGGTTCCCAGTGGTTAAAGTAAATTACACTCCTTTAAAGTTGCATATTCCGATGGTTTTTAGTTCATTCCTTATTATTATTATAGATAAATATATTAGGTTGATCATTATAATCTACTTTTATTTTTGTTTGAATTGCCTTTTATTTCAAGAGTTAACTTTGTGGAGAGATTTGAAGTGAAACATTCAAATTTAATTATGGCATGCACATCGAAATGCTATTCCTTCTATGCAGCAATGACTGCTTAATAGAGTAACCAGTATCTAGGGTAGATATGTATGATCAAATCTAGATGTATTTTGGTTTCGAAGATTTTATGCTTTCATCGGACTACACAGCTTTAATTTCGAAATATCAAATATAACATTTACACAATTTAGAATTATACTTTAACTGTAAAAACAAACATATCATTTTGAAGTCAAGCCATGTAACAATTTGCTTGAAAGTTTTAAATATAGAACTTTCCTCATAAATAATTCATCAATAAGTGGTCCGTGGCCTTTTAAAATCACTATGATTTATTTCTATAATCTTTGGGAACCCATTGGAATGGGTTAGAACTCCCTATGTTTTCCTCAACATTGCGCCCTGTAATTGAGCTCTGCTGATCATCTAAGAAATAAGCACAAACCCTAATAATTAAACTCATTATGACATTAAAGCCGTAATAATAACAAATAATGTACTATTTAACAAATTGCATGGCGTAGACAGGACTCTACCTAATCATGTGACACCCTTCACCCAGCGTGTACCTAAGCGTGTACAAATGCACAGACGCAGGCTTTCAGTCAGAGCTTTGTAGGCAAGCGGTAATCACACATCCCTGGTGGAAACTACATTGAGATAATATTAATAATGTCTGCTTTGCTTTCATTATTCCTTTTCTCACTACATAAGGGGGGTATGGTAGCCCACTTTGAATGGCCACTGGCAAATCAAGTATTGAATAGATAGACTACGGTCCCTCTTTACAGAACTGTACAGTCATTTAATTTAATCTAAAACCACTAAAATCAGGCGAGGCGGCTCAGGCGTGCCCCCTGCCGTTCACTCTTGCATTACATACACATATCAATACCTACCAGAATAGTGCGACGTCTGGTGTCTGCACTCAGACTGCCCTCACACAGCTCCCATCAACAGGGTCCGTACACATCATGTGAAGATATGGAATTCAAAGCTATTTCAAGGCTTTTCAAAGCTGTTTTTGATAGGAATTCAGGCAAATATTGGCGTTTTATTGTGTGTAGGTATGTTGGATTATCTTATGCCAAATGGCGATTTCGGATGAATTTAGATCAGCGAGGACAGCCAATTTGATGGAAATCAAGGCTTTTCAAGACTAATTACCCAAAATAGCTTAAATTCAAGGTTTTCAAGGCCTTGAAATGGGGCAAATGACGTTGAAGACTTTTAAAGACTTTCCAGGCCCCGTACGGACCCTGCATCAACAAACAGCCTCCTGGCCTGTTAGCTGAACCTAGCCTCACCTCACATCACCTCGCATACTTCACCTCACCTCACCTCGCTACTCGTGCTGAATGGTGACATTCTCATGGCTGTTACACCTGAGCGCGACAGGCCGCCCGACCAGTAGGCACGGCCAGGAAACACACATTGGCAGGCGGGGGTAGGGCGGTGAGTAGGGATGGGGGTTGGCAGTGGGGCAGGTGTGACCGCTCAAACTGGACAGATGGGAATTGCGTGTGACAAGCACCGATCGGATGACAGGCAGCGGCAGACACCAGGCTTCACACGCATCGGTTTTTAGTTTCGTCATTGACCACAGGTGGCGCCTTGCCCGACCACCCCCCAGCCCCTAGCGGCAGCCGCCATTGAAATAGTAGCTACCCCCTGGTGGGCGGTGGGCGGTGGACCTCGGGCGCGGTAGTTGACATGTTAGTTATCTCGGATGGCGCCAGGCGGCGGCGTGCCTCAGCAGGAACACTCAGGTCGCCGCTGCTGCGCCTGTTGCCGGTTGAGGCGGCGCAGCGACGCGTCGCCGTACTGGATCCCAGACCCCATCCGCTCCGGGTCAAGGTCACCTGCAACACCACATGCAGTCAGTCAGCAGCGTTCGGTCAGCCTGAGACAATGTGTAGTCCTCACTGGTATATATTGTATTCTCGGGGGTTAATGCTCTGGGCATTTAAATTGGCAAATCACTGAAGTGGGAGGGTGGGCGCTTACCCACACATTGGCGTTTAAGGGGTGGGCATTTATGAAATATTGGCAAAGTAGAGGGTAGGCGTTAACCCACACATGGGCGTTAACCCGCGAGAATATGGTATTGGCATATAATGCCAAGGAGCTATTTTCTTATGGTTCCTGTCGTTATTTTTATTATTCTTATTATTATTCTTATTTTTAGGATTCTTAGTATTCTTATTATCTTCATCATCACCGGTATTTGAAAAATAGTTAAGATAGATAGCGTCAATAATTAATATACAATTACTCACCCGATTCTATTTTGCTAAGTATACAACGTGCACATTTCAAGAAGGTTTCCTCTACATTTTCGCCCGTCAGGGCACTGGATTCAAGAAACATTAACTCTGAAATGTAAAACAAACAGAGAACAGCTAAGGTGATGCCAACTGAAAACGTGTGATCCAATATGTGGGTTCACGACCCGTTCTCATAATGTGGGAAATATGGCTAAATAATATAAATAGTTTTCTTCTTCAAATTTTAAATTAACAGAAATGAGGAGGAGGAGGAGGGAGAGGAGGAGGAGCGGAGGGAGGAGGAGGAGGAGGAGGAGGAGGAGGAGGAGGAGGAGGAGGAGGAGGGGAGGAGGAGGAGGAGGAGGGGGAGGAGGAGGGAGGAGGAGGAGGAGGAGGAGGAGGAGGAGGAGGAGGAGGAGGAGGAGGAGGGAGGAGGAGGAGGAGGAGGAGAGGAGGAGGAGGAGGAGCAGGAGGAGGAGGGGTGGAGGCGGAGGAGCAGGAGGAGGAGGTGGAGGAAGCAGCAGCAGGAGCAGGAGGAGAGGAGGAGGAGGAGGGAGGAGGAGCAGCCAGGAGCAGAGGAGCAGCAGGAGGAGCAGCAGGAGGAGCAGGAGCAGGAGCAGGAGGAGTAGGAGCAGGAGGAGCAGGAGCAGGAGGAGGAGCAGCAGGAGGATCAGGTGGAGGAGTAGGAGCAGCAGGAGCAGCAGGAGGAGCAGGAGCAGCAGCAGGAGGAGCAGGAGCAGGAGCAGGAGGAGGAGGAGGAGCAGGAGCAGCAGGAGGAGGAGGAGGAGCAGGAGCAGGAGCAGCAGGAGCAGGAGCAGGAGCAGCAGGAGCAGCAGGAGTAAAACGGAACAGAACAAGAACAACAAAAACAATCACAACTAGAACGGTTGGTGGTGATTGGTTGGTTAATTGTTGGAGTTTTACATCCTGGAAACATCTAAGGACATATCAGGACAGGTACCGACCTGTGACAGTGCACACTAATGATGACTTTACAGTATTGCACCACTGGGAGACAAGGCTGCAAACACCATTACCTACTATCCCACTCAGGGACATTATCCTGACACTGAGCCAACCAGTCTTTGCCCTATCCTAATAATGCTGAGCGCCTGGCTAGGAAGCGACAAGTATAAATGTTTAAGTTGTTTGTGAAAAATGGCACAAAGAGTACATTTGTTAAGTGCCAATTTAACGCTACGAGCACACAGTAGCACTATGACTTCAGTACTAAACATGATCAGACATTGCATACCGTTCTCCTGTGCGAAACGCGATGCCTCCAAGAAGGTCACCTCCCTCTCTGCCTCCAGGTCCTTCTTGTTTCCCACGAGGATGATGACGATGTTGGGGCTGGCCAGAGTCCGTGCATCTGTCAGCCAATTCGTCAGCGCATTGTATGTTTCTCGGCTGCAGCAATAAGAAAGGATTGTTTGTTTGTTTATTGGGGATTTACATCCTGGCAGCATCTAAGGTCATATCAGGACGGGTACTGACTTATGACAGTGTGCTCGTGTGACAACTTTATAGTGCTGCCCCATTGGGAGACCAAGCTGCTAGCACCATGACCCGATTTCCCACTCAGTCACATTATCCCAATACTGAGTTAACCAGTCCTTGCCCTATCCTAGTAATGCCGAGCACCAGCCTAGGTAACGACAAGTATAAATTGTGTAAGTCATTAGTATGACTTGGCCAGGTTTCATACTACTGACGTTCTGTATTGGAAGCCTGTGCTCTATCGATTCGCCACCACGCCCCGTTAGATGCGTATGACTTAACTTTACATATATATGGCTCATAGATGCCCTGACCCTCGCCTCATGTCCTCACGATATTCTCAGAGTTCTGCTGATTTGCTACAAAGGACCTAGATAAAAGTCTCCAGAGGGGACAACCCTCCCTGTGCGGATATTATTAGTACAATCAAAGACCCTATAATAATACGACGGCTCACTCAGCATGTACTGTGTAATCAAAATGATCAAACCCACCACTTGGTTCGCTGGCTGTTCTCTTGGTTAAACAGTTGTTATATTATATGTATAAATGTATATACGAATGTGAAAGATGTGTGATGATGGCGATGATGATGATGATGCTGATGTTGAGGTGTATTTGTTCATAGCAATCTCATATTGATGTGTATTCATACTGACCTATCTCATGTATAATATAATTGTATGTGTTTACATGTGAAACACCAACCAGCAGGGTCTTTAGTACAATGCAGTTGTTATTTCTAGAATATAAATATTTTGCTAAAATATAGGATCTATTTATGCATACAAAGAATACATATTGAAATCAGGTGACAAGACTGGTGACAAGACTGGTGACAGTGACTTGTCACAGTGACTGGTAACTGCGATCTCAAGAGCTGGTCATGTGATACAGGGATCCTGCACATATCAACCAAACATATACAAGACCTTTTAAAGAATCTTTAATACCAATTTTCATACAATTTAAGACCTATTTTCACACAAATATAATGTACATATTTAATTAAATATTAACAGAAATGAGTGAGGTGATGGAATCTATGGATGTCTATGTGGACGATCACTTCGCTGGCCAGTCTAGTCTGTGATATAACGGGTCTGCTACAGGCTTGCGCAATCAACCTTTTATTTGAAAATTTATAGGTGAGAAGCCACATACATCTGGTAATATTATTGTGGCCAAATGCAATTTAAGACCTTTTTAAGACCTTTCAGAGAAAGACTTTTCAAGGCCTTGAAATTTGACTAATCAATTTAAGATTTGTTCAGGATCCATGGGAACCCTGGTGATAGATAACTCACCTTGTGATGTCATAGACGAGGAGGGCCCCTGCTGCCCCACGATAGTAACTCCGTGTGACTGACCTGTGGAAAGACACAGTGGGCACACGGTCAGTGACAGCCAGGGACAACAAGGGCGGGTACATATGATGTCAAAGACATGCCCCTCATTTTATAAGAAGTGACACACTTACAGACTCCCAGTATAGACATCATCTATAGTCTTCTCCAACAGCGGGTACATACCATATCAAAGATATGCCCCTCATTTGATAAGAAGTGACACAGTTATAGACTCCCAGTATACATCATCTATAGTCTCCTCCAACGCGATTGTGTTGTTTCCTTCAAGTGGAAAATAGCACCTTAACTTTACTAACTAGGGATCCACGGCAGTTCTCACCGGTTACAATGCTGGGGAAAAATCAGTATAGAATAAATTGGGAATATTTAACACTATACTCGCTAATAAGGTCACTAAGCCATATAAAAATTAGAAAAGATTAGCAAAACTGCTCACAGATTGAATATCATCACGTCAAGTGTCTGACAAATATTCCTTTTGATTCAATTCAACGTGGGCTAATTAATAACACTATACCACTGTCATTTCTACCTTTAGATCCAGTATCCTGATTCAGTATCCTGATTCCCTAACTCAGTCTGCAGGTAAGGTAATTAGGTATCAGACTCTCGAATAGGTCCACAAAGAACAAGGTACACTCCCTAATTAGACCAGTGGGTAAATCCACATAGCTGCCAACATTTGAACATGGGAAAGCGCAATCTTTCTCACACGAATTGCGACATAGTGGGTGGGTGAATCGCAACGCAGAATGGCAGAAGTGTGCATTCAAGGCCTGCTCTAGTCGTCATTTTTCCCTTCGATTGCAAAAACACCCCCAATGACATAAATACACATATAGCATTTAGTCACTCACATATATATGTATATGTTTGTAGCGTGAAAAAGCACAGATTTACTCATGTTTCAGAGTATGCGTGCAATGGCGTATTGAAAGGCAGAAAATTGTAATGATTCTGCAGAAATCACCATGGTTGGCAGCTCAGTTCATCTGTAAACATGACATGTAACTGTATGACATGCCAGTATCATGAAGGCGTGCCCTTCAGGAAGCCAGGTCCATAAAGAACAAGGTGTAATCTCTAATTAGACCAGTGGGTACACTCACCCTAATTAGACCAGTGGGTATATTTATATGTAAACACCAGTGTGTGTGGCTTGTGACAGGCGATGTGGCAGTCATGTGGCATGTGGAGATAGATTGGAGGCAACATAATGATGGCGTGTACCCGCATGTACATACCCGTTTATTGCACACATTCTACCTTGATAATGAGGTGCTTTGTCGAGTTACACTATTGCTTTATATGGTAGAATTCCATAGCAAATAATGAGTCAGTGAAATTATTTTGAATGTGCCTCGGTTTTTGGCTTTGACTCATTTGAAATCACTCCGCCCACCCATTATAACATAAGACGCGGTGGTTGAATCGGTAGAGCGCGGGCTTCTCGTGCGGAAGGTTGGGAGTTCGAATCCCGGCCGAGTCAAACCAACAACTTACAAAATTGATACTTGTCACTACCTAGCCTGGTGCTCAGCATTACTGGGACAGGGCAGGGACTGGTTAGTTCAGTATCAGGATAATGTAACTGAGTTGGATATTGGGTCATGGTGCAGGCAGTCTGATCTCCAAGTGGGTCAACACTATAAAGTCGCCATGAGTGCACACTGTCACAAGTCGGTACTCATCCTGATCTGACCATATGTCATGTGAGGACGTAAAACTGCAACAAACAAACCCACTATGGCGAGGAACACATGGGTCTGGATACTATATATTATGTTGGTCATTGGCATGCACAGAGTCACGTATCCATTACTGCCATATTACTCTTAGTAGAGACTGCTGCGTGTTTTGTTAACACATTTGATGTTATCTATATGATATCTGGCGTTGTATTAAATCTTGCTGTATATTTCGATAAAATTATCAAGCTTTAGAAACCAAAATGTTTAGCTAGATTTGATGCTACATAGCCAACTTAGATACTGGCGCATTTGTACTGTAAGCATTCTGGGTCCAATGATACCCCAATCACCTGACTGATTGCGACCACTTTGTGACCACAAAAAAGGGGTGGTCGCAAGTTTGTAGCAAAATGATTGCAAGTGGTCGCAAAGTGGTCCTCAGTGGTCACTGACCTTCTTGTGACCATTTTGGTCGCAAGGAGGTTGTAGCTACTGCACTGAGAACCTCCTTGCAACCAAATTGGTTGCAAGGATGTTGGCGACCATTGCTTTCGTCGCAAGAAGGTCTCAATGCCGCACAAAGTGGGTTCTTTAGTCCTAAGTGGTTGCAAGCCGTAGTGTGACTGGGGCTTGAATCATCGTGTTATATCCGAATTAGTGTTAAATTGAGGAATGTTGGGGTTTCACTGTATTAACAGTAGAAGAGATACTGTAGTACCTTCCATCAAAGGACAATCTGAAACCATACCAAGGTTGTCCTGACAGAGCAGGATTCCTATCAAAGGAGGAACATTCAAATGCGAAT
>JASIRB010004079.1:0-17188 GCA_030323885.1 Branchipolynoe longqiensis
AGTCCCTGTCACATTACGGCGTATGGCGGGAGCGTATTGAAAACCTACGTAGGTCCTGCGCGTGCCGGCCTATGATGACATTTGGTGACCTTTCGGGTGGTTTTGAGCGTATGTGGAACCTACGAGGAGCGTACGAGGAGCGTATGGGAGCGTGCTGTGACATTTGTTGACAGTATGGGCCATACGCCCTCATAGGTCGTTTTTTTTTTAGCATGCACAAAAAAATTTGGACGGACGGATTTATGAAAGCGTATGGCGGCGTATGCCTCATACGCTTCACATACGCCGGCATCTGGCGGCATCTGGGGGCGTATGAGTAGCGTATGAGTAGCGTATGAGTAGCGTATGAGTAGCGTATACGGCGTATGCCGACGTATATGACGTAACGCGCTTACGCCGCCATACGCTCCCACAAAAAACCCTAATGTGACAGCCCCTTAATGTGTCTGATGCCACCACCAGAAACACACTGTTCGGTTCGCCCGGGCTGCCAGCGAGTTAGGTCCGGATTGCAGAGGCTTCCCCCGGACACCCCCCCCCCCCCCCTCTACCCTCCTACTCACCGTCAACACTTACCAACTAGTACTCGGTGTAACGACTATTTCATTGCTTTCCTATTCTCGATGTCGGACATCCGGGCACTTTTTGCGCTCACAACGTGCGAAGGGTAAAACAAATGCCACTGTCATAGAGACCACACTAAAACTACCCTAACTATCACAGTAATTTGTGCCTTTTGGTACTTTAAAAGCAAATTTCTCTTATTTGTATTAAATAGTTTAGATCTTTCTCTACAATTTCACATTCATTTTTTTTTTTAATCAGCCAATTGGAAATTCTTGAATTTATTTTACGAAAATAGTTTTTGAGGCCATGATCCGGTACAGCTACCATTGGCACTGACACTCAGAATATCCCAACTTTCAATATTATCTCAGTTTTTAATCCTTTCAGGGAAAATTGCTCTTAGGTTAAATTAAATACTTCAAATCTTCCTCTTCAATTGCGCATTAAGATATTTTTAACTGACCCAATGAAAGCTTTTTAATGTATTTTGCTGCAGCACAAATTACGGCATTGTTTTAACCTTCGCGAGTAGTTGCCAGGGCTGTGACGTCACGCCGACATAGAGAATATCGGCGTTCTAAGTAAGAACGGGGTAGGAGGAGGTAGGAGTAAGAGCTGAAAGATTAAACATCCGTGGTTTTGATATATATTTCTATCATTAATATGTGTTATATATTAAAACGAAATATTCAGATGCTATCAATCTTAAAGTTGTATAGCCTGATAGAAGCATTACATTTTCAAAAACAAAACACTTACCTAGATTTTAACCTATTTGCATATAAATATATATCTATTTTACCTCGGTACTACGCCTCAGGCTACTCGTAGCCGAGGGAGAAGGAAGCACATCCGGCCCCAGCAATTAGCATAATCAACTCACGTTCGTTGAGTTGCTCCGGCAGTTTTTATCTACAATGACATAATAACTGTAAGTATGACCTTTTAGGACAGTACAGTTATGTAATTACTTTACTGCACCCTTTGACGAAGTTTTTGGAACTTTTGGTGTATGTAATTTCCTTTTATGGGTGATTCGTAAAACATTGATAGAACAAAGCGCCATGTTTTTTCTTTGTTCTACAAGCCGCCCATTGCCGAATGGAGAACGATGTGGTTGGAGCCACATTTCGTTAGGATTTATTCCTGGGTTTCTTTTAAGGATTCCCCATTGGTCTATTAAGGCGTACCTCCGAGTTTCGTCGCATTTTCTCCAACTTGTAGGCATTGCAGACACAGGAGGGAGAAGTGTATGGAATAGAGAGTGTGGGAGGCCACTGGTACACTGGTCCCTACCCCTCGTTTGGTTTTGGTTTCGATACCATTCATCTCTGACATTACACATTAGCTTTACTTAAACCTGTGTTGGAACGGTTTTAATATGTTCTCCAATACCGCTAGATGCACAATTTCGGCTTGCTTAACCTGTTTGTGACATTTGGTCGAGTTTGCTCGGTTTTTAGTAACTTTCTTTTGATTGTTACAGACTTCCGATGGCTCCGAAGCGGAGTAAGCCGGAAGCTCCCACTCGGTTGACAGATGATTACAACTCGTCGCTGGTGGTTACTGTGCTGCCATCTCCAGAGCATGTCATGTCAGAGGAGGTCAGTGGACTAGACGCGCCAAATACGGCCCCGTCTGACCTAGAGGCCAGATTGACACGGATGCTGGAGACGAAACTCGAAGAGTTAATTCCAGCCAGATCTCGTGCGAGAAAAAGGCCGGTTCCGGAGTCTGACAACTCGGACTGGGAAGACGTCTCGGGGGAGGAATCCCCAGAGGATCATTGGTCTCCAGAGAGAGTCTCAGTGAAGAAGAGGAAGAAAGCAAAGAAGGCTGTGAGTTCGTCCGTGACGACTTTACGCAGGCACGCAAGAAGGTGGTCAAGCGGAAGAAGAGCAAGAAACGTAAGACCAAGATAAAGAAGGATTCTTCTTTGGATTCCTCTTCGGACTCGTCTTCCACTGAGTCCGACTCCGACACGCAGCGTACCGGTGTCTATGCAAAGATTGGAGGGAAAGTGCACAAGTGCAAGGTAGAGAAAGCCAAGAAGGTGATTACTACCACCATGATGCGGGAAACTATTAAGGGGCATTTTAACTCCTTTAAGCCCACAGAGGTGATTACCAAACTGGGGGAGAAATTCACTGGGATCAAGGGGATCCCTGATTCAGTGGTGAAGGAGATGGACCGGGACATACAGCTCAGTAAAGAATGTAAAAAGTGTTAGGGTGTCCTGCATACGGTCCATAAGGCGGTCCTAGTGGCCCTGACCGTGATCGCGCCAGTGGCCAATCAGATGCAGACCGAGAATAAGTTCTCGTCTTTGGCCAGGACCATGGATGGTGGGATTGCCATGTTCATGGCAGCAAGCAACTTCCTCTCGTACAGACGCTTTGAAAACATCTTCAAGGGAGTCTGTATGGATGCAGGCAAGGAAGTTGCCAGATCCAAGAAGAAAGGAATATACCTTATTGCTCTCACCTAACCCATTAAGGGGAAACCTATGGACAAGACTAAAATGTTCAGAGGCCAGCTTCAGTACCTCTTCAAAGAGGTCGAAACAGGCTCCCAAGTGTGGCAAACATGTGGGTGCGAAGAAGAAGGCCACCGTCAGGAAAAGTCGACCGGATTTTTCACAATCGTCGGACCGGCAGAGGAGGATGGTCCGGGTCGACCTATTGCTTCCAGCCCAGAGGCCGAGGACAGCGCCAGTCATTCGGCTGGAACGAAGGGTATCATCCCTTCAAGAGGGAGTACACTGCCAACAAGCCGTTCCCTCGCCCAGGGAACAAGTAGAGGTTGCAATGCAAACTCCAGTGGCCACAGAAATACCTGTAAGCATTTTTTGTGCTGGAAATATTCAAAATTGTTTAAATGAGTAGAGGTTGATTACTGATAATTTGACAATTTTAAGTATTGTGGAGGGAATATGTATTCACTTTACACACCATCCTGTACAGGAAACAATTCCTTTTCCTTATCGTTTCAATTTAAACGAGAGAGAGGCATTAGATAAACAGGTGTTGGAATTTTGTCAGAAGGGAATTATAAAGCCCGTGGTCCATGAGACAAGCAAATTTGTTTCGAACATATTTTCGCGACCCAAGCCAAATGGGAATGTTCGAATGATTCTGGATCTGACAAGGCTGAACAAGTTGGTTAAATATAAACATTTTAAGATGTTTTCTCTCGAAACAGCAAGAGACTTGGTAATGAAAGGTTCCTGGCTTGCCAATGTGGAACTTAAAGATGCCTACTACACGCTTCCAATTTACAAACCTGATAGGAAATTTCTCCTGTTTGTTTGGGATGATCAACTTTACGAGTTCACCTGTATGCCGATTGGCTTAGCTTGTGCCCCTCGCTTGTTTACTAAATTGCTCAAACCTATATTTTCGCTCATGGCAAGAAAAGGACATATAATATTCCCATACATTGATGTTTCTTTTATTGTCGCACAATCAAAGGCAGACTGTCAGAATGCAGTAGATGATCTCTGTGCAACATTCACTAAATTAGGATTTTACATCCATGACAAGAAGTCAGTTTTTACACCAACAAAAGAATTAAAATGTTTGGGTTTTCTATTAAACACAGATGATATGACTGTGTCACTAACGCAGCAGAAACTAGACAAATTCATCGATACGGCAGACAAATTGTTGCAGTTAATATTGCCAAAGATTAGGCAAGTCGCGGTTTTAATGGGGATCATGATAGGCTAAGACCCAGCTATCCTATATGGGAAAGCTCACATTAAATCACTAGAGATAGACCAGAATTTAGCGTTAGCCTGTACAAAAGGGAATTTTGAAAGGAAAATGACTATTTCAACAGAAGGCCTAGCAGATATTCATTGGTGGAATGATAGCATTCATTCTTCTCCGAATCCTATTCGAATAGGCGAATCCAACACTGTGGTTACAACATATGCATCATTAGATGGATGGGGTGCTCATAGAGACCATCAGGCAACCGGAGGACGATGGTTAGATGACGAAATTTGAGACCATTCAGTCCTAGAACTTAGAGCAGTTTATCTGGGTTTATGCAGTTTAGTGTGTATACCAAAGCTTCATGTCAGAATTTTGACAGATAACACCACAGCGATGGCTTACATTTGTAACATGGGAGGGACTAAGTCCAAACCTTGTAGCATAGCAAAATTGATTTGGAATTGGGCTCAAGAGCATGACATATGGCTAACTGTAGCACATATCCCAGGTAGTCAGAACACATTAGCAGACAGAAAAGGCCGACAATTTCATGATCATTTGGAATGGTCATTGAATGACAAACATCTTTGAACAAATTTGTCAAAAATGGGGACGACCACAGGTAGACTTGTTTGCATCACGAAACAACTACAAAATATCTAAATATGTTCCGTGGCATCCAGAGCCGAATGCTTGGCAAGTGGATGGAAGTGGATAAAATTACTCTACAAAGGCTGGTCTCCCATGCCTGGAGGAAAGGAACAGTAAAATTATATACTAGTTATTTAAAGAAGTGGGGACTCCCATTGTTTAATTAAGAAAGTTAAGCCCTTAAGGCCTAGTCAGATTTCTGTGAATGTTAGAGGATGAAGGGTTAGGTTTTGGTGTGATTAACGCAGCGAGATGTGCATTATCGATTGTACTCCCAAGAATAGATGGACAAACGGTTGGTAAACACCAGGTGATACACTGGTTCTTAAGGTCAGTTTACGAGAGATTTTGGGATGTATCGATAGTGTTTAAGATGTTTAAGTCCTGGCCTAGCAATAATCATTTAGGCATAAAGGAAATAGGATTTAAATTAGCAGTTCTATTACTGCTAGTTACAGGCCATAGGGGACAAACCATTGTAGGGTTGTCTCTAGATGGACTGGAGATTGATCGGAAAGAAGCACCGTTTGATTTAGAACAGTTATTAAAATCAAACCGCACAGGGGACCCACTGTACACAGTGCATGTGAGTAGCTTCCCGGATGATCGACGACTTTGCGTAGTGTCAGCCATACAGGCTTATATGTCCAAGACAAAAGGAATACGAAATTCAAGACAGCTTTTGGTGAGCATTATTAAACCACACAAGGCGATCTCGAGAGACACACGATGGACCATTAAAGTGCTTACGGCCGCAGGGGTCGATACTGGACAGTACGCTTCCCATTCAACAAGAGGAGCTATGGTGTCGAAGGCATGACAGCTAGGGATCTCAGTTAAGAGAATCCTAGCACATGCAGGCTGGAAAACAGTAAGATCATTTCCAAAACATTACAACAAACGACTAGAGAAGTCAAGCGGCCTAGCGACATGCTTACTCACCAATTAACATGACAGGTGAAAAGTTTAACAAGTATATTGGTTTTTGATACTAATGTATACTGAATTGAAATGGATTAAGGATAAAAATGAAGTTACGTAGAAGTCTCCCTCGGCTACGAGTAGCCTGAGGCATAGTACGAGGTAAAATAGTGTTGTTTTGCGAATCTTACCTGGGTACAGATGATGGATAACTATTGTTTTCCCAAGCTACAAGCCTCGGATAGTCGTAGGCTAGGGCCCGCCCACCCAACCCTTCCATGACTATTACGTTTGCTTGTGCAAAGATTAGGCAAGTCGCGGTTTTAATCGGGATCATGATAGCCTAAGAGCCAGCTATCCTATATGGGAAAGCTCACATTAAATCGCTAGAGATAGACCAGAATTTAGCGTTAGCCCGTACAAAAGGGAATTTTGAAAGGAAAATGACTATCTCAACAGAAGGCCTAGCAGATATTCATTGGTGGAATGATAACATTCATTCTTCTCCGAATCCTATTCGAATAGGCGAATCCAACACTGAAGTATCCATAGAAGTTTAAGATCATTTTTATTCTGAATAAGTAGGTAAAGATGCACAAAACTTTCGACGTACTACAACACATGGGGGTTATGTCAGCCATACGCTATGTATATGTTAGGCGTACATCAATGTATGTTAGATGTATGTTAGATTACGTTGTTCACTAAGTTGCACTACGTTGACTTACGTTAAAGGCAGTGGAAACCTACTGACAATGTATGGATAACGTATTTTTAACATACGTATAACATACGTCTAACGTACATTTTGAATTTGTCCACTGTGTCTTGATGTATTTAACGTATATAACATTCACCTGCATTCTGCGAACATACCGTGAGCGTAATTCAAGCATTTTTCGCAGGGAGGCACGTTAGCCACACGTTGGTCATACGTTGGCCATACGCTATGTATACGGTATGTATACGTCCAACTTTGCCCCCCGCGCCAAAAGTTTTGACGCATCTCGACGTGAAAAAGTGATTTAATGCATTGCCCGCATGCTTGCGATACGCGTCGTAATATGACAGGGCCTTTAGAGAGATTTTACTGTACACTTTATTTACAATGTATGTGTGTAAATAATCCAAACTTGAACAACAACCGGAAGTCCAGTGCTTCAGCGCTGATAAAAGAACCTTTTCAACAGAATAAAGATATTTATCAAAAGTAGATTTCCGTTCTAATGATACTGGGAGGATTAATCTTTTATGCCGACTGGATTGAGATGAAACATCTTTTTTCTGTGACGTCATGCAAGGCAGTGAAAACTCGATTCGCCAATAGAAATAGGGGGAAGCCTGCGTTTCAATTTCACCAGTATCCAATGGAAGCTTTCTGGTATAGACCTTCGGTGCTTTTCCGTTGTACCAGACTGCTCGTTTATAACTCATCTAAATGAGCTGAACGCCTAAAGCAATTTGACGGGACACGGTAGCCGAATCAGTACAGCCCAGACTTCCCGTGTGGAAGGCCAAGAGTTCGATTCTCAGTCGAGTCAAACCGATGACTTATGAAATTGATACTTGTCACTACCTAGCCTGGTGCTTGGCATTACTAGGATTACTGGTTAGCTCAGTATCAGGATAATATGACTGAGTGGGAAATTGAGTCATGGTGCTGGCAGCCTGGTCTCCCAGCAGAGTATCACGATAAAGTCACCATGTGTCACACTGTCACAAGCCGGTGCCCATCCTGATATGACCACCGATTTTGCCAGGATGTAAAAGCTCCAGACAAACAAAAAACTAAACCTAAAGAAGTTATAGAACTGCTTCATAGAAAATACATCTTTCTGTATGACATTGTGTCCCCTCATCTACATCACATTACTAAAGTATTTTAGTCGTTAGGACCTTCAGCCCTGGCTGATCCTAATTGGCACAGCTGGACCTTGGGGATTCCCAACATTGAGTTGTCTAAAGAATAGTTAACTTCAAAGTATGTCAACTAAGACTAGATCCATCCAATCTTGGTATGTATTTTTAACGTCTTAGTTAATTTAATTTGGGAACTCCTGGAGCTAATTTGACTCTTTCGCTATTTAATAGTAACAACCTCCGTAAGTGATACTCGATTTTCCTACACCTACACCCCCACAGTTCGATGGTTTCGGGTTTCTGCCACTTTCTGAGATAGGGTGATCGGTATAATCTATCTTACTTTAGGATAAAATTACTTTGATTTAAAAAGGCTAACATTGGAGATATATAAAGTGAAAAAATACTGAATCAATTTTGGCAAGCACGTCAAATGTCTGACACCATAGGTTTCAGCAGTAAGAGGTTCTATTAAATTGATGTACTATACCCAGGGTGATACCCTTCTATACAGCAACAAATGCCTAAATCTAAATTGGATATATAGAATCAAATTTAGGTACGTATTTTGGTTTTGAAATTTTGAGGGGGGCGATTATTTAAAGCCCTTCTCTTAGTTTTTGTTGGTGCACATTTATTCATCACAATATATATGTATATTTAACCATTCTATTCCTTTCGTTCAATTAATATACCATAGATTCCGCCGCTCCTGCTGCTGGCCACCGCCATCTCTCCTTCTTAGTAGCCATTTCATGTTTTTGTTAATATATTCCTGCCCGAGTGCCGACAGCCTTTGTACTACATGTTCACGGGCTCTACCCCCCAGCATCTGATGTGTATTAATTACCATTACTTCTCCATTTCCCTGACTAAGGCTGACGGTGTACTCCGCCGCTGCTGTCATTTATAAACACCCGAGATATTACCTATTATTATTATTGTCAATATTAAGGAGGTGGTTACTAGTCCCAAGAAGAGGGTTATGCTACATTTGGTGATGTCTACATCACTCGCTCGTCTGCGCAGAAGGCCAATAGTAATAGATATTATAATGAACCATTATTAGAGAGTTGACCGCGATGGTTAGTGTAATAAGGGACCTCTTCGTAAAGGGTAAGGAATGCAAGGAACATCTCAATCACATTTTAAGAGCTCACAACTTTATTTTTGTTCCTACCAACACCATCTAATCTCTGCAAATGTCAACGGTATGAATAAATACTTTCCCTCCATTCCCTTTATAGTTAAGATACTCCCAATTACTGTATTTAAAGCTATATTATCGTCTAAAACATCAGAGCGCCAATGAAACGTGTGTGATGGGTCCGGGCCCGATGGCTCGAACCTTCTACGTTGCTAGGAGAGTAGCGTGGGATGTCGTGGCACGTCTCCTAGCAACGAGTTACAGCAGCGAACCCTTCCTGCATTTGATGGCCAATGCTGGTTTGTCTTGGCGAGCAGCCCGCATTTCCATATGCGGGTTGCTCGATCCAAGCCCGCACCGGCCACAGCTCGAGTATAGTCTTGCCCACTTCATATATATATATATATATTTTACCTCGGTAAACAGCCTCAGGCTAGCCTCAGGCTAGGGAGAGAGGTAAGCACGTCCGGTACCAGCAATTAGCATATACAACTCACGACTGGATAACGTGTCGTTGGGTTGCTCCGGCAAAATTAGTCTACATACAAGCAAATACGCAGTAAGTATAATAAAAACTGTGGTTAGCTTAATTATGATGCATTAGAGCATCATTATGGAAAGTTTAGACTTTCGTTGGTCCAATTTGGACGAGTTATTTGGTTATAAACAACCAAGGATAGAACACTCGAGTGGGTTTCTCGAAGGAACCAAACCGGTCATTAGCGGTTATGTCAACACCCGGGTCACCGTGTGACTATGGGTAGAGATGTGGGTTTCGCCCTATCTCATGTGGAAATTCTCTCGTACTCTAATAGAGAGTAATGTTGGAGATGCTCCTGGGTTTCTTTTATAGACTCCCCTAGACAAAACTTTTTCAGGCGTTTCTCCGAGTTTCGTAGCATTTTCTCCAACTTGTTGACGTAGTAGTCACAGGTGGGAGAAGTGTGCGGAACAGAGGGATGGGCGGGCCGATACACTGGTCCCGACCCCGCGTAAGGTTTGGGCTTGACCCACAACCCACGCACAAATTTAGCTTATTACGCCTGTGTTATAACGGTATAAACACGTTCTTTAACACCAATAGATGTCCAAATGAGTTTGAAACAACCATATTGTGACATATATATATACCGGGACTGACCAAAAATATTTGTTTCAGCTCCCGATGGCCACGAAGCGGAGTAAGCGCGGTGCAGCAGCAGCCGAGGGGCGTGTTCCGAGTGGAGTGGACGAGGAGTACGACTCCTCACCTGTGTTGTCGGCAGGGCCGTCGACACAGCCCCGGGCGCATATCCTCTCCGACCCGGACGAGGACGCAGTGCCTGATGTGCCTGCGCCTCCAGATTGGGAGGCTCGCTTTGCAAGATTGGAAAGCCACATCTTGACTGCCAAATCGCCTGTGTCTCGGAAGCGGCGTAGGCCGAGTGTCCAAGAGGATTCATTTGAGGATTTCTTGGACACAGACTCGGCGGTGGAGCTTAAGGCTCCTCCTCCTCCTTCTCCTAAACGGAGGAAGAAGAAGAAACAGGTGATTTCTTCGGGTGATGAATTCACCAAGGAGCGGGCAGAGACTGGTGTTCGCAAAAAGCGGAAGACTAAGTCCAAAAAGAAGAAGAGGAAGAGGAAATATTCTTCTTCTGAGTCGTCCACTGAGTCTACTTCTACGGAATCAGACTCAGACACCATATATGAAGGGGTCTATGCGGACATTGGCACTAAAGTGGCTAAGAAGGTGGAGAAGCCAAAGGCTAAGCGGGTTAAAACCACTACGCTTATGCGCGAGACCGTGAATGGTCATTTTCGCACGTTCAAACCGGCGGAGGTTATCTCCAAGTTAGGAGATGAGTTAACAGGCATAAAGGGTGTTCCCAACTCCATCATTAAAGAAATGGATCGGGATGTCAATATGACGGATGACCGTAAGAAGTTTGAGGATGTGTTGCACACAGTGCATAAGGCAGTGTTGGCTACCCTAACAGCTATTGTTCCTGTGGCTAATAGGATGCAGAGTGAAAATAAGTTCTCGTCTTTGGCTAAGACAATGGACAAAGGCATTGCAGTGCTAGCGGCGGCAGGTAATTACCTGTCGTATCGAAGATATGAAAATGTCTTCAAGTCAGTTTGCACAGATGCTGGCAAAGAAGTGGCTCGCTCTAAGAAGGTTACCGATAATGAGGGGAAGGAGTTTACGCTTTATCTTGCTCCAGAGCCGATTAAAGGGAAACCCTTAGATAACACCAAGATGTTTGGCGGTCAACTACAATACCTCTATAAAGAGGTAGAGACTGCAGCCAAGAGTGGCAAAAACATGGATGGCAAGAAGAAACAGGAAGCTCCTCGTTTCAAAAAGTCACGAGGGGATTTTCGTCCACGACGGTTCACCAGAGGAACCAGACCGAGTTCAAACTTCGGTCAAGGGTTTCGGGGCCGGGGCGCTCGCCCAGGCTGGACCGACAACACCGCACGGCCAATAGGCCGAGGGTTCAACTCGTCGAGACCTTTCCCCAGGGGCGGGTCCAAGTAGAGGTCCAAACACAAACTTTACAAGTCCCTGCAGCCTCTAAAAACACACAAACTGTAAGCAACTTTGTGGCTGGTAATATTAGTAATCATATTTCTGAGTGGCACAAAATTACTAGTGACCAAGAAATTATAGAAATAGTTAGGGGTGTTCACATTCCCTTTACACAAATTCCTGTACAAAGTATAATACCTTTTCCATATAACATTCAACCAGTTGAACGAGACGCACTAACTAAACAGGTACATAAATTCTTTGAGAAAGGAATTATACAAAAAGTGACACACTGTTCAGGACAGTTTATTTCAAACATTTTCTCGAGACCGAAGCCTAATGGTGATGTTCGAATGATCCTGGATTTAACAATCCTTAATAAAAGGGTGGAATATCGACATTTTAAAATGTTCTCTCTAGATACGGCACGAGATCTGATTACACCAGATGCGTGGATGGCTAGTGTTGATTTACAGGATGCATATTATACGCTTCCCATAATGGAACAATACCGAAAATTTCTTCGATTTATTTGGGATAACCAACTCTATGAGTTTACCTGCATGCCGAATGGCTTAGCTTGTGCGCCACGTTTATTTACTAAATTGCTTAAACCTGTTTTCTCGGTAATGGCGAGGAAGGGTCACATAATGTTTCCATACATAGATGATTCTTTTATTATAGCATCAACACAAATTGGTTGTGTGAATGCAGTTTTGGATTTATGTGCATTACTCACTAAATTGGGGTTTTATGTACATCAACAAAAGTCAGTGTTTAAACCAACAAAACAACTCAAATGTTTAGGGTTTATTCTGGATACACAGTCCCTTACAGTGTCGATAACAGAACAAAAACTAATTAAGTTTATGACTACAGCGACTCAGCTTATTAAGTTATCAAAGCCAAAAATTAGACAGGTTGCTGTTCTTATTGGCATAATGACCTCATATGCACCTGCTGTGTTATATGGGAAGGCCCATATTAAGTCGCTAGAAATAGATAAAAATTTAGCGTTAACACGAACTAAAGGCAATTTTGAGCGAAAGATGTTTATTTCGCAAGAAGGGTTACAGGATATTGGATGGTGGATGCAACATATAGCAAGTTCACCAAATCCAATCCGCATGGCGGAACCTAATACAGTAATTACTACTGATGCTTCGTTAGAAGGTTGGGGAGCTCATCGAGATGGGGTCACAACAGGAGGTAGATGGCTTGATGATGAAAAATCAGACTATATTAATGCACTAGAATTGCGTGCTATTTATCTGGGCTTACGTAGTTTAGTAAAGATAAATAAATCACAGGTTAGAATACTAACTGATAATACTACTGCCATGGCATATATTCGTAACATGGGTGGAACCAAATCAAAGTCTTGCAATCAGTTATCTAAACTGATTTGGAACTGGGCACAGGCTCAACAAGTCTGGCTGACTGTAGCGCATATTCCAGGGTCACAAAATACACTTGCAGATTATAAAAGTAGAAATTTCCATGACCATTTAGAGTGGTCTCTCTCTACACATTTGTTTAACTTCGTTTGTGAAAAATGGGGTACACCTGAAGTTGACTTATTTGCATCACGAAATAATAACAAGTTACCCTGTTATGTTTCTTGGCATCCTGAACCGGATGCTTGGAAAGTAGATGCGTTTGCTATTACTTGGGAAAATAATTATTTTTATATTTTCCCACCATTTAGCATTATCAGCCGAGTAGTGAGAAAAATCGGCTTGGAAGGGACACATGCGATACTGGTGGTGCCCGATTGGGACACGCAACCTTGGCTGCCAGCAGTTTCACAACTGGCAAAAGATCGTATACGATTCCCAAGAAAACTCGGGAATCTGACGCACCACGGACCGCTAGTGGTTCACGGCGACGTGTCAACGACGCCCCTATTGGCATTCCTTTTCTAAGGAAGCAGCTACAGCAATTTGGATTGGACAGAATTACTGAGGATAGGATAGTATCGGATGCCTGGAGGCCAGGAACTGTCAAAATGTATACAACCTATTTAAAGAAATGGGGTGTACATTGTTTGTTAATGAAAGTTAAGCCAACAAATCCAAAGATTTCACAAGTAGCTCGGTTTCTTCGTTCTCTAGAGGATGAAGGACTTTCCTTTGGATCGATTAATGCGGCGAGGTGTGCGTTATCAATTATATTACCTAGAATTGATGGCGAAACAGTTGGAAAACATTATGTTATTTGTTATTTACTTCGTTCAATTTATCAAAGGAATCCTCCAAAACCAAAGTATAGTCGGTTTTGGGATGTTTCTATAGTATTTAAGTTGTTTCAGGCTTGGCCTCACAACTCGTGGTTAGATATAAAACAGTTAGGTTTTAAGGTCGCGGTCCTGTTATTGTTAGTAACCGGACACAGAGGACAGACGATTGTTGCTTTATCCTTAACTGGATTAGAAATAGACAAGCAACAAGCTACGTTTGATTTAGAAAAATTGCTTAAATCGAACACGTTAGGTGACCCTTTATCAACGGTTCACTTAGACTGTTTTCCGAATGATCGGAAATTATGTGTTGTGTCGGCCATACGGGCTTATATATACAAGACAAAGGATTTACGTGCATCACAACAACTATTAGTGAGCTTTATAAAGCCACATAAGGCGATTTCACGAGACACACTTGCCAGATGGACAATTACGGTGTTGAAATTGGCTGGAGTGGATACGAGTAAATACTCTTCCCACTCAACTAGAGGAGCCATGGTCTCCAAGGCACGGGTGCTTGGTATTTCTGTGAAAAGAATACTAGCGCATGCAGGCTGGAAGACGGCTAAGTCGTTTGCAAAACATTATAATAAACGACTAGAAAAGCCTACCGGCGTTGCAAAGCGTCTTCTCGCCAACTAACAAGAATAGGTGAGAACAAAAATTTAGAATGTTATAATAATAAGAAAGAATGATATTAAGGATAAAAATGAATTATGTAAAGGTCTCCCTAGCCTGAGGCTAGCCTGAGGCTGTTTACCGAGGTAAAATAGTATAGTTATACGAGTCTTACCTTGGTACAGATGATGGATAACTGTTGTTTTACCGAGGTATAAGCCTCGGATAGATGTGGGCTAGGGCCCTCCCGCCACACCCTGCCACATCTATTCCGTTGGTGTACCTTTTCGGTAAAGTAATAGTATCCATTGTTTGAAAGTCATTTTTATCCTCAATAAGTAGGTTAAGATTGCTGGTACCGGACGTGCTTACCTCTCCCTAGCCCACATCTATCCGAGGCTTATACCTCGGTAAAACAACAGTTATCCATCATCTGTACCAAGGTAAGACTCGTATAACTATACATACTATATATAATATAT
Source organism: Branchipolynoe longqiensis (assembly GCA_030323885.1). Classification (NCBI taxonomy): domain Eukaryota; kingdom Metazoa; phylum Annelida; class Polychaeta; order Phyllodocida; family Polynoidae; genus Branchipolynoe; species Branchipolynoe longqiensis. Next base: position 14,723 of record JASIRB010004079.1, read on the forward strand.
ATTATATATATATATATATATATATATATATATATATATATATATATATATATATCGATAAATATTTGTGTATGTGCAATGTATAATCAATTGAAAGATTTCATGATAGAACAAGGGATTCAATATGGACCTACATTGTTTATATGTAAATCTTCATTCACATTAAATTCGTACTTATTGTTGTTGTTGTTGTTGTTAATGACGAATGCAACTATGTAATACATATCTGATATACTAAATTCTGTTCCTTTTTCTCTCCAGGATGGAACTCACGTTCTGAAAAAACTAAATACGACGAGTTTCTGTCTGTTAGGAAACTTCTTCATTTCCGATGGTCTGCCCGGAAAGGTGATGATCTTAGTGTTGTTTTCTTTATTCTACTTTTTTTCTTCTTTTTTTAAAGTGGGCTATGATTTTATCATATACCTAGGTAGTAGTACACGAGCTACATCCCCCACCCAGTATCACATGAGGGTGTACCACAATGTGCTATGATATCAGAAATGTGCCCCGCACTCCATGATCACATTGTGGGTTTTGGGTGGGTGGGTTTTGGGTGGGTTTTGGGTGGGTGGGTTTAGGGGTGGTCTTTTGGGGGGGGGGGGGTGTATTTAAAGAGTTGTATTATTCTACACATTCAAGTGTGGTTTGTTTGTCTGACCGACTGTGACACGATATCCAAGATTTGTTACACTGGAGTGACAGAAGCCGATCACTGGCGATGATTAAAGATTTTTATTTTGTAAGCCTTCATTGCTTTCTGGCGGACCCTACCAGATGCAGAGGTGTGCTATACAATTAATTAAATCACGATGATTTGGTGATTTGTTGTTTCATTAAAACTGCATAGTCCGATGGCTTTTAAGTTTCTATCCTTTTCTACGATAATTATATTACATTATTAGGTTGATTGTTATGATCTGGCTTACTGTATCTTGAAGTAGCTTTCATTTTAAATAGCTAACCTTTGAGATATCTGCAAAGAACGCCAACACTCTGACACCATAGGCTTCTGCAGTAACAGGTTCTGTTAGGTTGGCTCGGTATTCCGTTCTATGTGACGGCAAATACTTGCTAAGCGAACCACTCTCTAAGCTGAATATGTAGCTTCAAATCTAGATGTCTTTTCCTTTCCAAAATTGTGTGGTTTTATCGGACTAAGCAGCTTTAAGGTATTTGCTGAAAAGGAAATCAGATGCGAGTATAACTAAAACTACTTGTCAACTGAGCAGATAAACTAAGTGTTTGTGTTTGTGGCATTTCAGTGAGATGCATTCACCAAAGTGTCTCACAATATATACGCTCATATCTTTCTTGTAAAGTTCATAATATTCTGATGTGATATTGTGCGTAGGCATTCTTTCTGTTCATGCCTGATCTATGAGATATGAATGATCATGCCATATAGAGGATCTCTTTTGTTTAAACAACATAATTTCTTCCAAACTGAAAAGGGGGGTGATAGAGCCTTTTTCTTACTCTCCTCTTGAAAACTAAATTGAAGTCTTGAATCATCTACTTCTCATTATTTTATTTGTTAATTGTGGGGTATTTGCGATTGAATTGAATTTGTGATAATTCAAATTGTTATGTGTTCAAATATAGATATTTTCGGCTATTCTGGAAATATGAATTTGAGCATCTCTTTCACCAGGGGGTGAGGAGGTCTGTAGTTTCTGTGCCTTGAGTGTACCGGGTGCCACTGAGGAAATGGCAACTGTGCGTTTTTAAAACTGTCTGGGGTCCTTAATCAACCCCCTCACTGCTTGTTACTGCAGAGACAAACAATAAACAGCATCTGGGCCTCTACAGCTGGTAGAGTCGGACAGAAACCAGCTCAGATTATTTTACCACTGCATAGCTGTCAGCCCACAAGAACGAAAACAGTAGTAAAAGATTCACTAAACCATACAATTCTCAGCAAAACCGTAAATGCAGCCTAACTACCAATCCTCACGTTATAATAATTTTCTATTTATAAAATGGATTGGTGCAAAGCAAACACGTCAATTTAAACATTCTTTTATTGGTGTAAAAATATTCACTATTGATAATATAAACATTCAAATATACATGTAAACAATTCATGTTATTAGTATAAACATTCATATCGTCAGTATTAATAAATAAACAAACCATTATTATCAATACAAATAGTTACATATATCAGTGCTTAGAAATGAAGTTCATAATATTAAATTAAACATTCATCAAAATAGTGGTTAAAATACGCTGAAAACTCTTTGGGTTTTTTTCAGCTGCACCCGTAATTGTAAATTTATTAATAAATAGTGTTTATGGCCAAAATGTAATACCTGCCATCAATCGACTTCCATCTGCAGAAAAAAAGCTTTTGATAGCCCGCCACAATCAGACAATCAAACCACAACTAAACTTCCAGCGAATGTTTGCCAGGTTTAAGTCTGCAATACATCTGCATTTCTTTTGCATGTCTTGGCTGTTAGG
>JASIRB010003979.1:0-15066 GCA_030323885.1 Branchipolynoe longqiensis
CGATTTTCGTCACCTGTCTGACAATATTTTAGTACTATATTAATGACACTGTACGGCGTAAGGTGATGATGGGACATAACATATTGCACACGGCGAAACCGTAAGGTTTGGCAACCCTGCATTAGGCGATTGACTTAGACATTTACGTATTGTATGTCATGTTATGCCAATATCATTTAGGCTGTAGAGCCTGCCTTTGACCCACTGTGGGGTGGGTGAGTGCTGTGCCGCCTGCACTACTCCGGCCGCGGCTACCAGAAACAGTGGGCGATCAACCAATCAGGAGAGAGTGTCCCGTGGGAGCCAACTTCGGGCGGCAACTGCGCTACTCGGCCACCAGTCGGTCAGAAATTTGACTTGGTAGCAAGTTGGTAGCAACCAGGTAGCAACAAGGTGTTAACCAGGTGATAACCAGGTGACAGGCAGGTGTTAACCAGGTGTTAACCAGGTGTTAACCAGGTGTTAACCAGGTGTTAACCAGGTGTTAACCAGGTGATAGCCAGGTGATAGCCAGGTGACAACCAGGTGACAACCAGGTGGTAACGAGGTGATAACCAGGTGATAAACAACTGATAACCAGGTGACAACCCGGTGACAACCATGTGGCACCCATGTGATGACCAGGTGACAACCAGGTGGTAACGAGGTGATAACCATGTGATAAACAACTTATAACCAGGTGGCAACCCGGTGACAACCCGGCGACAACCAGGTGACGACCAGGTGATAACCATGTGATAACCAGGTGATAACCAATTGATAACCATGTGACAACCATGTGATAACCAGGTGACAATCAGGTCATAACCAGGTCATAACCAGGTCATAACCAGGCCATAACAAGGTCATAACCAAGTCATAACCAGGACATAACCAGGTCATAATCAGGTGCACCCAGAGTTCACACACTCGGAGTGACGTGTGTTACTGGGACTGTGTGAGGGAGAAGGGGGGAGGGCGGGTAATTAGGGCCTGTCATACTTCTCATGTCACACACACAGACGTGCATGTATATATGAATGGTTCAGGCACAAAAACCAACAAGCGCCACCAGGTTCAAAATGAAACCATGACTACCAGGTTTGAGCTGAAGCTGCCATTATTCCCATAATCAAAATCTCATTTTTCACTGAAGTTGCCACATCTCCCATATAAGGCCCAAATCAAAATGAAATTGATAGACTGTAACTGGAAAAGAGAACAACGAATTCTATTTGACAGAAAACTACTGAAATGAATTTTTCTTTTTTTTGCACCTGAACCATTCATATATATATATATATGTGTGCTCTATAATCCATTATGGGAATATAAACAAGGACATTATCTCTCTTTAGTTCCCTATGTTATAGTATACTCACGATATCCTATATAACTGTCCTGATTATATATATATATATATATATATATAGTATAGTTATACGAGTCTTACCTTGGTACAGATGATGGATAACTGTTGTTTTACCGAGGTATAAGCCTCGGATAGATGTGGGCTAGGGAGAGGTAAGCACGTCCGGTACCAGCAATCTTAACCTACTTATTGAGGATAAAAATGACTTTCAAACAATGGATACTATTACTTTACCGAAAAGGTACACCAACGGAATAGATGTGGCAGGGTGTGGCGGGAGGGCCCTAGCCCACATCTATCCGAGGCTTATACCTCGGTAAAACAACAGTTATCCATCATCTGTACCAAGGTAAGACTCGTATAACTATACTATTTTACCTCGGTAAACAGCCTCAGGCTAGCCTCAGGCTAGGGAGACCTTTACATAATTCATTTTTATCCTTAATATCATTCTTTCTTATTATTATAACATTCTAAATTTTTGTTCTCACCTATTCTTGTTAGTTGGCGAGAAGACGCTTTGCAACGCCGGTAGGCTTTTCTAGTCGTTTATTATAATGTTTTGCAAACGACTTAGCCGTCTTCCAGCCTGCATGCGCTAGTATTCTTTTCACAGAAATACCAAGCACCCGTGCCTTGGAGACCATGGCTCCTCTAGTTGAGTGGGAAGAGTATTTACTCGTATCCACTCCAGCCAATTTCAACACCGTAATTGTCCATCTGGCAAGTGTGTCTCGTGAAATCGCCTTATGTGGCTTTATAAAGCTCACTAATAGTTGTTGTGATGCACGTAAATCCTTTGTCTTGTATATATAAGCCCGTATGGCCGACACAACACATAATTTCCGATCATTCGGAAAACAGTCTAAGTGAACCGTTGATAAAGGGTCACCTAACGTGTTCGATTTAAGCAATTTTTCTAAATCAAACGTAGCTTGTTCCTTGTCTATTTCTAATCCAGTTAAGGATAAAGCAACAATCGTCTGTCCTCTGTGTCCGGTTACTAACAATAACAGGACCGCGACCTTAAAACCTAACTGTTTTATATCTAACCACGAGTTGTGAGGCCAAGCCTGAAACAACTTAAATACTATAGAAACATCCCAAAACCGACTATACTTTGGTTTTGGAGGATTCCTTTGATAAATTGAACGAAGTAAATAACAAATAACATAATGTTTTCCAACTGTTTCGCCATCAATTCTAGGTAATATAATTGATAACGCACACCTCGCCGCATTAATCGATCCAAAGGAAAGTCCTTCATCCTCTAGAGAACGAAGAAACCGAGCTACTTGTGAAATCTTTGGATTTGTTGGCTTAACTTTCATTAACAAACAATGTACACCCCATTTCTTTAAATAGGTTGTATACATTTTGACAGTTCCTGGCCTCCAGGCATCCGATACTATCCTATCCTCAGTAATTCTGTCCAATCCAAATTGCTGTAGCTGCTTCCTTAGAAAAGGAATGCCAATAGGGGCGTCGTTGACACGTCGCCGTGAACCACTAGCGGTCCGTGGTGCGTCAGATTCCCGAGTTTTCTTGGGAATCGTATACGATCTTTTGCCAGTTGTGAAACTGCTGGCAGCCAAGGTTGCGTGTCCCAATCGGGCACCACCAGTATCGCATGTGTCCCTTCCAAGCCGATTTTTCTCACTACTCGGCTGATAATGCTAAATGGTGGGAAAATATAAAAATAATTATTTTCCCAGGTAATAGCAAACGCATCTACTTTCCAAGCATCCGGTTCAGGATGCCAAGAAACATAACAGGGTAACTTGTTATTATTTCGTGATGCAAATAAGTCAACTTCAGGTGTACCCCATTTTTCACAAACGAAGTTAAACAAAGGTGTAGAGAGAGACCACTCTAAATGGTCATGGAAATTTCTACTTTTATAATCTGCAAGTGTATTTTGTGACCCTGGAATATGCGCTACAGTCAGCCAGACTTGTTGAGCCTGTGCCCAGTTCCAAATCAGTTTAGATAACTGATTGCAAGACTTTGAATTGGTTCCACCCATGTTACGAATATATGCCATGGCAGTAGTATTATCAGTTAGTATTCTAACCTGTGATTTATTTATCTTTACTAAACTACGTAAGCCCAGATAAATAGCACGCAATTCTAGTGCATTAATATAGTCTGATTTTTCATCATCAAGCCATCTACCTCCTGTTGTGACCCCATCTCGATGAGCTCCCCAACCTTCTAACGAAGCATCAGTAGTAATTACTGTATTAGGTTCCGCCATGCGGATTGGATTTGGTGAACTTGCTATATGTTGCATCCACCATCCAATATCCTGTAACCCTTCTTGCGAAATAAACATCTTTCGCTCAAAATTGCCTTTAGTTCGTGTTAACGCTAAATTTTTATCTATTTCTAGCGACTTAATATGGGCCTTCCCATATAACACAGCAGGTGCATATGAGGTCATTATGCCAATAAGAACAGCAACCTGTCTAATTTTTGGCTTTGATAACTTAATAAGCTGAGTCGCTGTAGTCATAAACTTAATTAGTTTTTGTTCTGTTATCGACACTGTAAGGGACTGTGTATCCAGAATAAACCCTAAACATTTGAGTTGTTTTGTTGGTTTAAACACTGACTTTTGTTGATGTACATAAAACCCCAATTTAGTGAGTAATGCACATAAATCCAAAACTGCATTCACACAACCAATTTGTGTTGATGCTATAATAAAAGAATCATCTATGTATGGAAACATTATGTGACCCTTCCTCGCCATTACCGAGAAAACAGGTTTAAGCAATTTAGTAAATAAACGTGGCGCACAAGCTAAGCCATTCGGCATGCAGGTAAACTCATAGAGTTGGTTATCCCAAATAAATCGAAGAAATTTTCGGTATTGTTCCATTATGGGAAGCGTATAATATGCATCCTGTAAATCAACACTAGCCATCCACGCATCTGGTGTAATCAGATCTCGTGCCGTATCTAGAGAGAACATTTTAAAATGTCGATATTCCACCCTTTTATTAAGGATTGTTAAATCCAGGATCATTCGAACATCACCATTAGGCTTCGGTCTCGAGAAAATGTTTGAAATAAACTGTCCTGAACAGTGTGTCACTTTTTGTATAATTCCTTTCTCAAAGAATTTATGTACCTGTTTAGTTAGTGCGTCTCGTTCAACTGGTTGAATGTTATATGGAAAAGGTATTATACTTTGTACAGGAATTTGTGTAAAAGGAATGTGAACACCCCTAACTATTTCTATAATTTCTTGGTCACTAGTAATTTTGTGCCACTCAGAAATATGATTACTAATATTACCAGCCACAAAGTTGCTTACAGTTTGTGTGTTTTTAGAGGCTTCAGGGACTTGTAAAGTTTGTGTTTGGACCTCTACTTGGACCCGCCCCTGGGGAAAGGTCTCGACGAATTGAACCCTCGGCCTATTGGCCGTGCGGTGTTGTCGGTCCAGCCTGGGCGAGCGCCCCGGCCCCGAAACCCTTGACCGAAGCTTGAACTCGGTCTGGTTCCTCTGGTGAACCGTCGTGGACGAAAATCCCCTCGTGACTTTTTGAAACGAGGAGCTTCCTGTTTCTTCTTGCCATCCATGTTTTTGCCACTCTTGGCTGCAGTCTCTACCTCTTTATAGAGGTATTGTAGTTGACCGCCAAACATCTTGGTGTTATCTAAAGGTTTCCCTTTAATCGGCTCTGGAGCAAGATAAAGCGTAAACTCCTTCCCCTCATTATCGGTAACCTTCTTAGAGCGAGCCACTTCTTTGCCAGCATCTGTGCAAACTGACTTGAAGACATTTTCATATCTTCGAAACGACAGGTAATTACCTGCCGCCGCTAGCACTGCAATGCCTTTGTCCATTGTCTTAGCCAAAGACGAGAACTTATTTTCACTCTGCATCCTATTAGCCACAGGAACAATAGCTGTTAGGGTAGCCAACACTGCCTTATGCACTGTGTGCAACACATCCTCAAACTTCTTACGGTCATCCGTCATATTGACATCCCGATCCATTTCTTTAATGATGGAGTTGGGAACACCCTTTATGCCTGTTAACTCATCTCCTAACTTGGAGATAACCTCCGCCGGTTTGAACGTGCGGAATGACCATTCACGGTCTCGCGCATAAGCGTAGTGGTTTTAACCCGCTTAGCCTTTGGCTTCTCCACCTTCTTAGCCACTTTAGTGCCAATGTCCGCATAGACACCTTCATATATGGTGTCTGAGTCTGATTCTGTAGAAGTAGACTCAGTGGACGAATCAGAAGAAGAATATTTCCTCTTCCTCTTCTTCTTTTTGGACTTAGTCTTCCGCTTTTTGCGAAACCCAGTCTCTGCCCGCTCCTTGGTGAATTCATCACCCGAAGAAATCACCTGTTTCTTCTTCTTCCTCCGTTTAGGAGAAGGAGGAGGAGGAGCCTTAAGCTCCACCGCCGAGTCTGTGTCCAAGAAATCCTCAAACGAATCCTCTTGGACACTCGGCCTACGCCGCTTCCGAGACACAGGCGATTTGGCAGTCAAGATGTGGCTTTCCAATCGTGCAAAGCGAGCCTCCCAATCTGGAGGCGCAGGCACATCAGGCACTGCGTCCTCGTCCGGGTCGGAGAGGATATGCGCCCGGGGCTGTGTCGACGGCCCTGCCGACAACACAGGTGAGGAGTCGTACTCCTCGTCCACTCCACTCGGAACACGCCCCTCGGCTGCTGCTGCACCGCGCTTACTCCGCTTCGTGGCCATCGGGAGCTGAAACAAAAATTTTTGGTCAGTCCCGGTATATATATATGTCACAATATGGTTGTTTCAAACTCATTTGGACATCTATTGGTGTTAGAGAACGTGTTTATACCGTTATAACACAGGCGTAATAAGCTAAATTTGTGCGTGGGTTGTGGGTCAAGCCCAAACCTTACGCGGGGTCGGGACCAGTGTATCGGCCCGCCCATCCCTCTGTTCCGCACACTTCTCCCACCTGTGACTACTACGTCAACAAGTTGGAGAAAATGCTACGAAACTCGGAGAAACGCCTGAAAAAGTTTTGTCTAGGGGAGTCTATAAAAGAAACCCAGGAGCATCTCCAACATTACTCTCTATTAGAGTACGAGAGAATTTCCACATGAGATAGGGCGAAACCCACATCTCTACCCATAGTCACACGGTGACCCGGGTGTTGACATAACCGCTAATGACCGGTTTGGTTCCTTCGCGAAACCCACTCGAGTGTTCTATCCTTGGTTGTTTATAACCAAATAACTCGTCCAAATTGGACCAACGAAAGTCTAAACTTTCCATATTGATGCTCTAATGCATCATAATTAAGCTAACCACAGTTTTTATTATACTTACTGCGTATTTGCTTGTATGTAGACTAATTTTGCCGGAGCAACCCAACGACACGTTATCCAGTCGTGAGTTGTATATGCTAATTGCTGGTACCGGACGTGCTTACCTCTCCCTAGCCTGAGGCTAGCCTGAGGCTGTTTACCGAGGTAAAATATATAAATATATATATATAAACAGTTAAAAATTGACCGTCCGAGTCCGTCTGGAGGCGATAACGACCAGGCACAGCTGGCATGCAAGTGTCAAAGGCTATGACTAGTGGCTCCGGTGGCGGGGGGAGGGGGCGAATCTGGAACTACATGCAGCATGCAGTAGAGCCTAGATAACTGGTATATAATAATAGAGAACACTGAAGAGAGTTAGTGTCCTTGTATATACATATATATAATATATATATATTATATATATTATGTGTGATATAATCTATTATATGAATATAAACTGGCGGGTGAAGGTATTTATAATAATAATTATTTATTAGCCTACGATGTGATAATTATCTCTTGTGCATGCTATATATTTGCTGCGGGCCAGTACGCTCTTTGCTGCTGCCCCTCCCCCCACCTCTACTGAGTGCACTTTAGCCTCATACCTCACCCACTACACATCTATTTTTTACTTTTAAGCTTTGTATAGGTAGGGCGTTTATTGCTCGGCCAAGAGCCTTATCGAATAAATTAGGCTGTTCACCAACCTCCCGTCTCGCCCTCTTCTTTTTCACTTAGCCTGACTTTATATATATATATATATATGAGCCTGTCTCAAAAGGTGCTAACTCTTCGTTTTTTTGTCCATAGTAATGATTGACACAAAACAGTACAGAAACGGTTACACTGAAAACACAAGGACATTTGCTTCAAATCAATATGTATTCTATTGGGATTATGAAACACCATGTCAAAAACAAATCAGTTTATCATGAACAAATGCATAAGTAGATAGTGTGTTGATCATTACTATGGACAACGTTTTGTTCCATATTGCTTAGCACCTTTTGAGACAGTCTCATATGTGTGTGTGGAATGCATACTTAATTAGTGATAGTATGTGCTGCATAACGCATTATACAAGTATAAATGCTAGGGGAAAATATACTTTGCTACTTCCCCCATCGGCGCATTGGTGGAGACACCCTCCCCCCCAAGGAGTCGGCGAGTTGTATACGGGTGGCCCCCCTCGTGCCACACACACTGGAGGATATTTGTGTAACGCTAATGTAAGCAGGCATCAAGTGTCGGAGTTGTGCGTTGCCTTTAATTAAAGTGGATAATTAATGAGGTTATTTGATATGATTGATGTCCAACGATCAACTATTAAAATAACTGAAGGTCCGTGAATATCATGTATTTATGAAGTAATTTAACAAGATACACACACATATACATATATTTATATATATACATATACATATATTTATATATATAATCATCATCATGCTGTCGGCCGCGATGCAAACAAAGACTGCTTTCATTACTTGATTGCCGCTCTCCATTTAAATGAAAGCTGCCTGCAAAAGTGTCGAAGTGCTGCTGGCTTTTGCAAGTTACCAGCAGTACTCTCTCAGGGAGCAAGTATAGGTTTCACAGCGGCAAGAACATGTCCAGACAGGCGCAAAACTATTTGTCTCTGCAGTGGCTGGTCAGGAGATGTTGGGAGTTCCATACATCAACCGCCCTTGATGCTGCCACAGTGACATGGTTTTCTGTTCAGGGTTTGCTCCCTTAGCCTTTGGTTCCGTCAAGAACCTGTACCACAAGGCAGTGGTTTACAACTCTGCAGGGCAGGGGCGTCAAACTCCTTGAGGTATTACCTGCATACCTGAGGCAATACCTGCATACCCAAATATATAATATACACACATGTATATACGTACATGTGTGTATTTATACATTCTATAAATTCACGAACCAGAAATGTAGGTATGCCTCTCTCTCTATACATAGCTACTTTATATATATATATATATATACATATATATACATGTGTGTATATATGTATATATATATTATAAAACATATATATATATATATATATATATATATATATATAAGCCAGCTACAGAACAAAGAAGAAGTAACAAGGAAGAAGTGGTATAAGAAACACATCCTCGGAAGCGAGTGATGTTTTCAGGGTATACAGGTACCGGGGAGCGCCGGAGGTGGCGCCACCAGTCATGACACATGAAGGAGGCAGGACAGTGTATCGGTGTAATAATAATAATAATAATAATGAGGGAATAATTCCCTTCCGTGCCTTTATAGTTGCATTACGCGTTATACTTGCATAATGTGTTATACTTGCATAATGCGTTATACTTGCATAATGCGTTATACTTGCATAATGCGTTATGCATCAAATATTTGTGTGCGTACAAACCGGAAATGTAGGGACGTCTCTCTCCCTCCCTCCCTCCCTCCCTCCCTCTCTCTCTATATATATTATATATATCTACTTATATATATATATATATGTGTGTGTGTACAAACCGGAAATGTAGGTAGGCCTCCCCTCCTCCCCCACACTCTCTCTCTCTCTCTAAATATATAATATATATATATGGGGCAATGCAGCTGTGGGAATGTGGAGGAGGGTGGGGGGGAGGGTCAAATACATGTCAACACAAGCCTCCAAGCCCCACCCAGGTTTCTGGGGTTCATGTACCTTATCATGTTCTGCCACTCACATGCTTATAATAACCAAACACAAATTCGACACGTCTTCCCACACACCCTCCCACACACCCTCCCTCCCACCCTCCCACCCACGCTCCCTCCCACCCTCCCACCCACCATCCCTCCCATCATCCCTCCCACCCACCCTCCCTCCCACCCACCCTCCCATCATCCCTCCCTCCCACCCTCCCACCCACCACCACCACCCACCATCCCTCCACCCCCCCACCAACCTTCCCACCCTCCCACCCTCCCGCCCACCCTCCACCCTCCCACACACCCTCCCCCACAACCCTCCCACCAACCTTCCCCACCCTCCCACCGTCCCTCCAACGAACCCCCCACTCACCCTCTAAGTGAGTCTTGCCCTCCACTCCACTCTAACTCCCCCACCACCCCACCAACCCCCCTCAACCCTCCACCCCACGCCAGTCAGTATCCTGCCCTTCAAACTTTCATCCACCCACCCCCACCCGCCACTCTCTCAGCCTAAAACCGGGCGCGGTGGCCTAATCGGTAGAGCGCCGTCCTCCCGTGCGGAAGTCTCAGGAGTTCGATTCCTGGTCAAGTCAAACCAATGACTTATAAAATTGATACTTGTCGCTTCCTAGCCCGGCGCTCAGCATTAATAGGATAGGGCAAGGACTGGTTAGCTCAGTGTCAGGATAATGTGACATCAGTTCATGCTGTTGGCAGCCTGATTTCCTCAGTGGGGCAGCACTATAAACTCTCCATGACTGCACACTGTCACAAGTCGGTACCCGTCGTGATATGACATTAGATGTTGCCAGGACGTAAAACTCCAACAACCAACCCTACAATCCTCCTCCCCCCATGCCCTGCCACCTTCCCGGCATGGATTGCCCCCGATACCCGGCGTCTGACCTCCCCCCGCCCCCCCCCCCCCGCCACCCCAGCACTTCTGACCACCCAGGTGCCTCCCAGTTCATCCTATACTGCTGATGGTGAGAGGTGGAAGTGGGGCAGCACTATAAAGTCGTGATGAGTGCGCACTATCACAAGTCGGTATCCTTCCTGGTATGACCTTATATGTTGCCAGGCCGTAAAACTCCAACAACCAATCAAAACCAGAACACTCATTGATATTTGATCATATATCCAGTGATACACCAACACTTAAAGTTGCATAGTCCGAAAGGTTTTGAGTTTCTGTCATTTTCAGAGATAAACATATTAGGGTGATCGTTATAATCTACCCTACTTTCATTTGAAGTAACTTTTATTTTAAATAGCTAACTTTTGAGATATTTGAAGTGCAAACAAGCAAAATTAGTTTTGGCAAGCTTGCCAAAACTCTGACACCATAGGTTTCTGCAGTAATAGGTTCTATCAAATTGCCTCAGTATTCCCTTCTATGTGGTGACAAATGTTTAACAAGTGCACCATCAAATTGAGATACTTGTAGAATCAAATTGAGATACTTGTTTTGGTTTTGAAAATGTTATGCTTCATCGGACTATGCAGCTTTAATTAATTTAGCATGCTCTCACTGCAAACATCTTTAAAGTTAACCCTTTAAAGGTTCAGTTACTTTAATGTTGCACAGTCCGATGGCTTTGAGTTTCGGTTATTTTTCTGAGATAAATATATTAAATTGATTGTTATAATCTGCCTAACTTAACTTTGAAGTAACTTTTATTTTAAATAACTTTTGTTGGTTTCTTGTTGTTTTATGTCCTAGCAACATCTAAGGTCATATCAGGACGGGTACCGACTTGTGACAGTGCGCACTCATGGCGACTTTATAGTGCTGTCCCACTGGGAAACCAGGCCGCTGGCACCATGACCGGATATCCCACTCAGTCACATTATCCTGACACTGAGCACACCAGTCCTTGCCATGTCTTAATAATGCCGAGCGCCTGGCTAGGAAGCGACAAGTATCAATTTTAAAGTCATTGGTTTGACTCGACCAGGGTTCGAACCCACGATCTACCAGGACGGGAGACAGATGCTCTAACTCATTCGGCCATGCCGTCTGATCTTTTAAATAACTAATTTTTGAGATATTTGAAGTGCAACCATGTCAAATTAGTTTTGGCGAGCATGCCAAAACTCTGACACCATAGGGTTCTGCAGTAACAGGTTCTGTTAAATTGACTCCGTATTCCCTTCCATGTGGCAACACATGTTTAATAAGTGCACCGGTTAGATACGTATGATCAAATCTAGATAATTATTTTGGTTTTGAAAATTTAATGTTTACATCGGACTGTGCAGCTTTAAGCTAAATCCAATGTAGAATATGCCGATGACCAGAATACAATTATCTACACTAAGGCAGAATTCAAGTTAAACCCTAATATGACGCAACATTAAAAACTGGGTTTATTTACTAAAGTTATGGAATGTGGCAGGTTCAGTACCGCCCCCCCCCATACACACCCCACTCCCACCCCCACCACAAACACCCACGTTCACCCACACACACACATACAGCACCCCCACCCCCACCCACACACACGCACTTACCGCCCCCCACACACACCCCACTCCCACCCCCACCACGTTCACCCACACACACATACAGCACCCCCACTCCCACACACACACGCACTTACCGCCCCCCACACACACCCCACTCCCCCCCCCACACATCCCACCCCACCCCCACCACAAACACCCACATTCACCAACACACACATACAGCACCCCCACCCCCACCCACACACAGGCACTTACCCCGCCCCCCCACACACACACCCCACTCCCACCCCCAACACAAACACACACATTCACCCACACACACATACAGCACCCCCACCTTACACTCCTATTAAAATACTTCTGATAACCCAACATTATCGACAACCCCCATATGATCATTACACAGTACGCGTGTAATTACGTCTACCCCTAAACACATGGTCACAATTACATCTAATTAAGCCTAAATTAAAGCAGGACCTATGGCCGCTACATGTGCACGATGAACATTATTACCACTTCCGGTTCGAGTTAAACATCATACAACGGGTTCGGCAGCCATTTCGTAAGGACACATTAAGGGTTCCTTAGCAATTATCACTATTTTCACAAGCGTACAAACCATACGTTGTCGGGAAGGAGGGGGATGGGGGGGGGGCTAAGACCGACTCTACGCTTTCTAAGAATTAAATAAATGTCGGTTAGATTATTGTAAAAATATTGACATTTTTATTGTAGATTGTGTGTGTGGGAGCGGGGTAATTAAAAAGGGTATGGTTTGTACGCTTGTGATAATGTTGATAATTGTAAAGGATCCCTAAGTTCACCGTTCATTTAACCTCTTTCATCTCTCTGTCTCTCTCTGTCTCTCTGTTTACCTGTCTCTCTCTGTGTCTCTGCTTACCTGTCTCTCTGTCTCTCTGTTTACCTGTCTCTCTCTCTGTCTCTCTGTTTACCTGTCTCTGTCTCTCTGTTTACCTGTCTCTCTCTGTCTCTCTGTTTACCTGTCTCTCTCTGTCTCTCTGTTTACCTGTCTCTGTCTCTCTGTTTACCTGTCTCTCTGTGTCTCTCTGTTTACCTGTCTCTCTGTCTCTCTGTTTACCTGTCTCTCTCTGTCTCTCTGTTTACCTCTCTCTCTTTGTCTCTGCCTCCATGTCTTCATATGTCTCTCTCTGTCTCTCTGTTTACCTGTCTCTCTTTGTCTCTCTGTTTACCTGTCTCTCTCTGTCTCTGTTTACCTGTCTCTTTGTCTCTGTCTCCATGTCTTCATCTGATCTCTCTCTGTGTCTCTGCTTACCTGTCTCTCTCTGGCTCTCTGTTTACATGTCTCTCTTTGTCTCTGTGTCCATGTCTTCATCTGTCTCGATTGGTTGTTTTTACGTTTCATATTGACATTACATTTCTACTCATAGTCCGATGAAATATCAAATGTTCAAAACCAAAGCAATTATCTAGATTTGATTTTACATATCGAACTTAGATCATCATCATCATCATCATGCTGTCGGTCGCAATGCGACAAAGACTGCTTTTATTTCTTAACCGCCGCTATTACGTGTGGTTGGGCATTTCATAAAAGCTGCTTGCAAAGTGTTGAAGTGCTGCTGGCTTTTGCAAGTTACTAGCAGCACTCTCTCGGGGAGCAAATAGAGATCTCCCACCGGTAAGAACATGTCAAGACAGGCGCAAGCTATTTGTCCCTGCAGTAGCTGGCCGGGAGATGTTGGGAGTTCCCTTCATAATCGCCCTTAACGCTGCCATGGAAGGATGGTTTTCTGTTACGGTTTGCTCCCTTAGCCTTTGGTTCTATCAAGAACCTATACCACAAGGCAGTGGTTTATAACTTTGCAAGGCAGGGGCGTCAATTTCCCTGAGGTATTTTAGCAGATAGGTACTACATTACCCGCATACCCAAGACGTAGATACTGATGCACTTATTGAGCATTCATTTCTGCATAGAAGGCAATACTGAATCAATTTAACAGAACCTGTTACTGCAGAAGTGTCACAGTTTTGGCAAGCTTGCCAAAACTAATTTTCCATGTTTGGACTCAAAATATCTAGAAAGTTTACCATTTAAAATAAAAGTAACTTTGAATAATGTAAAGTAGATACTAGTGATCGATCTAATATATTTATCTCAGAAAAAAACACAGAAATTCAAAACCATCGGACTATGCAACTTTAACCCACTTGGCGAATTGTCTTCATCACCCTGTAGTAACCATTGATGTGCGGTAAAGCTTAGATGGTTGGTTGTTGGAGTTTTACATCCTGGCAACACCTAAGGTAATATCAGGATAGGTACCAACTTGTGACAGTGCACACTCATGGCGACTTTATGGTGCTGCCCCACTGGGAGACCAGACCGCCAGCACCATGACCTGATATCCCACTCAGTCACATTATCCTGACACTGAGCCAACCAGTCCTTGCCCTATCCTAATAATGCAGAGCACCTGGCTACGAAGTGACAAGTATAAATTTTTACGTCATTGGTTTGACTCGGCCAGGGTTTGAATCCCACGATATTCCAAAATGGGAGATGGATGCTAAACTCATTCGGTCATCCCATTTGGTCACTGTATAATTTATTATGCGAATATAAATGAGATATAAATCATTAATTATTCGCTTTGTGCGCGCCGTCGGCCCTGTTAGTATTACCTGGTTATTCACTGTGCAGTAGTAACCTTGGAGCAACACCAGACACTGGCGCCACCTGTGGTAACTTTCAGCACTCCTCACTACAATACAACTAACTGGTTCATTCGCCCCACATTAAAGCTCCATAGTCCGACCAAACCAACACATTTTCAAAACCAAAACTCTGACCTAGATTTGATTCTACATATCTACCTTAAATATGGGTGCATTTATTAAACATTTGTTTCCGCATAGAAGGCAACATTGAGTCAATTTAATACTAATAATAAAACCTGATTTTGAGGAGGCCTATGGTGTCCGAGTTTTGGCATGCTTGCCCTAATTAATTTGGTATGTTTACACTTCAAATATTCTAACAAGTTAGTCCTCTAAAATGAACGTTACTTTAAACTAAAGTAAGATATATTATAATGATGAACCTACTAATATATTTACATCAGAAAATGAAATAAACTACAAACCATCGGACTACACAACTTTGAAAACATCTGTTGAAGCGCTGCTATAATATGGGACCAGACGGGGTGACCGAATGAGTTGAGCGTCCGTCTCCTGTTTTGGTAGATTGTGGGATTCGAACCCTGGTCGAGTC
>JASIRB010000208.1:0-24473 GCA_030323885.1 Branchipolynoe longqiensis
CTCCTGTATCCAGCTTCATAGGGACTAACTCTCCATTTATATCAACTGCATGTACCCACATTGAGTCTTTCCCCAACTGTATATGGTGAATGCCAACTACAGATGTGTAGTCCGGTGCAACTTTCACCGTTTCAACCATACCCACAAATAGTTCTGGTTCATAGCCCGAGCTGTCAGCATGCTCGTCGTCAAATGCTTCAACCACTCTCACCTTCGCCGTACACATCTTTGTATAGTGACCTTTTATCGAACACTTCCCACACCTAAACTTCCATGCTGGGCAGTTCCTAGGTCCATGCCTACGACCACACCGACGGCAGTCATAATCATTTCCACGGGTCTCCAGCTTGTTATGATTTCGTGACTCAATATGACGGCCTTGTCCGCTTCCCACTTGATCTCCTCCTAACTGGTTCGGCCGGCGACTAATGGCAGCTACAGTCTCCCGTGCTTCCCCAGGGTTCAGGATCTTCGCTTGTGATCGCGCTCTTGCCGCCACTCGACATCTTCTCACGCATACGTGCATCTGAGATGCCCAGAACTAACATATCCCGTACTAGTTCGTCATGGAGGTTTCCCAGCTCACAGGTGGCTGCCAATGTGCGCAAGTTTGTGACAAATGCATCCAATGTCTCACCAGCTTCTTGGCGCCTACTCCAGAACTTGTATCTTTCATATGTGATATTCTTTTGTGGTCGACACAATTCATCAAACTTTTGTATTACACATTTGAAATCATCCTCTGACTCACCCTCTTGATATTCAAATGTTTCAAAGACTTCCATCGCATCTGGGCCACCATAGGTGAGTAGCATTGCAACCCTCCTCTTGTCTGCATCCTCTGGCACCCCTGCTGCCACAAAATACCAGTTGAGTTGCTTCCTCCACTTTTCCCAATGATCTGCCACATTCTCCTCTTTCAGCTTAAGATATCCTGGTGGTTGTAGCTTGTGATCTGCCATTATTATCAGCTTTTTACTCCTGGCACCATGTATTGATATGTGTCTCCAACAAGCAACTCAGTTGTAGTCTTCTATCCTGTCTCCAGGATGTAAACATTCAGGTGGCACTACACTAAGTATCCAGACACACGGATGCACAAATGCAATATTAATAGTCTATTCCATGGAAACGACGACCGTATTTGATTATCACGACTGCGACTCGGGTTACCCGAGCCGCTAGAATTTCAAATCGAACACCGTGAGTGGAGTATAAAACATTCTATCGAATACGTCCACCAAGGGGGGGGGGGGGCGTCCTAAGCATTGCTTATTCATATTAGATTATGAATGGTCTTTTTCTTCTTCATGTATCCAAGCCAAGATAATTATGCACAAGATGATTAATCTCGTGAAATCGTAGTGCAGTGAAGCCAATATAGCTGACATTGTCTGGTATGATCACCTGCCTTAGATTTCATGTGTCATAAATGTGTGCACTTATTGATGTTGGCAACACCCCAGAAAACGAAAACCGGTATTTACACATGCTATTACACTATTGATTATGTGAAATGATTAGAGAAAATTGCTTTGTTTTTAAAGTGCATTTTCTCTTAATTGCTTCAATCTGATTTGATTGTTTTCCTGTTATGTCATTTCTGCCTCTAATTACTGTACTGTTCGTTTGATTTTGTTACCCTTGATTGATATATATATGTAGGTCGTTGAAGAATGTAAGTTCTACGGTTACTCATGTCGTGTACCCACGGTGCACTGTCACGGAAGCCAGGCTTCCAGTCGCCAGGTCCCAGTGCATGCTGTTCGTCACCTTGTGACAGTGTCGGAGCTTGCCTCCTGTGCACCCCTGAGGCAGTGTCTGTTTGTGCATTTCTTGAACTTGATGTCATAATCGATACAGAAGCCAGGCTTCCAGTCGCCAGGTCCCAGTGCCTGTTGTTCATCACCTTGTAAACATTCAGGTGGCACTACACTAAGTATCCAGACACACGGATGCACAAATGCAATATTAATAGTCTATTCCATGGAAACGACGACCGTATTTGATTATCACGACTGCGACTCGGGTTACCCGAGCCGCTAGAATTTCAAATCGAACACCGTGAGTGGAGTATAAAACATTCTATCGAATACGTCCACCAAGGGGGGGGGGGGCGTCCTAAGCATTGCTTATTCATATTAGATTATGAATGGTCTTTTTCTTCTTCATGTATCCAAGCCAAGATAATTATGCACAAGATGATTAATCTCGTGAAATCGTAGTGCAGTGAAGCCAATATAGCTGACATTGTCTGGTATGATCACCTGCCTTAGATTTCATGTGTCATAAATGTGTGCACTTATTGATGTTGGCAACACCCCAGAAAACGAAAACCGGTATTTACACATGCTATTACACTATTGATTATGTGAAATGATTAGAGAAAATTGCTTTGTTTTTAAAGTGCATTTTCTCTTAATTGCTTCAATCTGATTTGATTGTTTTCCTGTTATGTCATTTCTGCCTCTAATTACTGTACTGTTCGTTTGATTTTGTTACCCTTGATTGATATATATATGTAGGTCGTTGAAGAATGTAAGTTCTACGGTTACTCATGTCGTGTACCCACGGTGCACTGTCACGGAAGCCAGGCTTCCAGTCGCCAGGTCCCAGTGCATGCTGTTCGTCACCTTGTGACAGTGTCGGAGCTTGCCTCCTGTGCACCCCTGAGGCAGTGTCTGTTTGTGCATTTCTTGAACTTGATGTCATAATCGATACAGAAGCCAGGCTTCCAGTCGCCAGGTCCCAGTGCCTGTTGTTCATCACCTTGTGACAGTGTCGGAGCTTGCCTCCTGTGCGCCCCCGAGGCAGTGTCTGATTGTGCAATTCTTGAACTTGATGTCATAATCAATAATTTCTGATTATAAACTTGTTTGTTTGTCCTTTGTATGAGTGTCGTGAATTAGATATGTTGGTGAGGCAACATATGTAATTCGCGACATTCGGACAAAGCGCATGAAGGTTGGCTAGAGCTGATCGCGAGACTTGAAGCTTGCCTGCTCATCACTTCTCCACCGGTGGCAGTTCGCGCAACACTGACTTCCCCACCCACCCAACCCTCTACTTAGATGGTAACCGCGGTAGGGGTTAAGTGCTGAGGGTGTGTACTGTTCGTTTGATTTTGTTACCCTTGATTGATATATATATGTAGGTCGTTGAAGAATGTAAGTTCTACGGTTACTCATGTCGTGTACCCACGGTGCACTGTCAAGGAAGCCAGGCTTCCAGTCGCCAGGTCCCAGTGCATGCTGTTCGTCACCTTGTGACAGTGTCAGAGCTTGCCTCCTGTGCGCCCCTGAGGCAGTGTCTGTTTGTGCATTTCTTGAACTTGATGTCATAATCGATACAGAAGCCAGGCTTCCAGTCGCCAGGTCCCAGTGCCTGTTGTTCATCACCTTGTGACAGTGTCGGAGCTTGCCTCCTGTGCGCCCCCGAGGCAGTGTCTGATTGTGCAATTCTTGAACTTGATGTCATAATCAATAATTTCTGATTATAAACTTGTTTGTTTGTCCTTTGTACGAGTGTCGTGAATTAGCAAATTAATTAAAAGTTTGCAAACTTCTTGGAAAAAGAAACTTTAGAAAATGACACTGTTGTAAAACAAGATGACCTCAGATAAATAACAAACTCATCTTGTTACATTTAGCCACTCCCCCGACGAGTTCTCGTCGGGGGAGTGGCTAAATGCCAGGAGTAGAGTGCCACTGTCCAGTGGAGCATCGGTCTGTGATAATCAATAATCGAGTGAGGCTAGTGTGGTCAGAGGCCCGAGGGGAGGGGGTTACTGGCCATCCCACAGCCGGCCAATCAAAACACCCCCCACAGCCTGGGAGGGTGGCACCACCCACTCGGGGTGGTGGTGACTCATCCCAGCTGCAGGCGTCGCCTCGGTGTATATGTTGATTAGGCTTGTTGGCAAATAATTAAGTTGAGGGTCTATTTGCTGTGTGACAGACTTGGGGATTAGAACTACTTGTTTGAATCCTGGTGTGGGGGTTTCAGCCGTGTCCCATACTCAGCCGTGTCCCGTTGCTTCTGCGCATGCGCGGATTTTGCATCAACTCGGGTCACCTGAGCCACTTATTGGCGCATGCGCACATCCTACAAACTCGGTTCGAATAATCGAATACGCTTCTCCGCGCTCGGGTGGACAATTTTTTTTAATTTTTTTAATAACCGATAAAACTACAGCAAAATAGGATTTAAAGTATTTTATGATGGCCTATTTGAGCTATATTTCCATTTCATTAATCTAAATTATTCTTTTTTTGCACACGGCATGTGTATTTGTCAACTCCACTCACCATGTTCTATTTGAAATTCTGACCACTCGGATGACCCGAGTCGCCCAGGTCGTGTTAATCGATTACGGCCATATTTATTAGATTCTGACGCATGTGCAGAAGCGATAGACACGGCTGAGCACGGGACATGTCTGAGTATGCCACACCGGTCGAGTCACACCAATAACTTAACCAAACAAAATCACACTTAGCCTGGCACTCTATTTGTAGGAGAGGGCAAGGAGCGGTGGAATGAGGATAACCTAATTTTCCACAATTAAATTTTCGCCTGTTTATCAATAAATGTAAAAGCAAAATTGTTTAGACAACATTTAAAAACTACAGGCGTAACACCATTTTAAATAACATCCAAACACATTTCAATCGCTAAATAAAAGGGATAAACAATTTCGGAATAATATCTCAGATTTACAAACCTGTTGGGTAAATATATATTATGACATCATCACCAATACCAACGCATTTACAAATCAGGGAAAACATGGAAAAAAAAACGCCCCGAAAAAAAGAGGTTTTGTCCGCTGAGAGCGGAAGGCCCCCCCCCCCCCCCTCCACAACCTCTGAAAAAACACATTGACAGTGGGGGTGGGGTGGGGTGGGGTGGGGTGGGGTGGGGTGGGGGGATATCAAGAACAACCAATAACCTATCTTGGTTCCCTAACCTTTCAAAGAGGTCGCCACTGAGGATGCACTCATGCGGCACCCAGCGTCATGTGGTGTTAAGCGCTAACACTGGGTAGCTATCACTGGCGTCGTGAAGTATGTCACGCCGTATGCATGGGCTCCTAAACCATTTGCGTTAACTAAACGTGCAGTTATTATAGATTTGGGAAATCCCTCTAAGCCTGTTGCCGGCAAGCACCGCTATTTCTCAATATCGCGGCGGCGGCGGCGTTAATATCGCTTCGATTTGTGGTTTAATTTGACCAAATTTCACTTTTTGAGCATGTCATTCTGTTAATTATGATAGCTTTGAATATATTTGGCCATAATATATCACCGGAGATGCGGCGGCGGCGGCGATTTGTTTTGTTTATATTCGTCGATTCGACAATATTAATATCGCCACCGATTTAGCGACGTTAATATCGCTTCGATTTTGTGGTTAATTTGAGCAAATTTCACTTTTTTAGCCTGTTATTCTGTTAAAAATGATAGCTTTGAATAGATTTGGGCCTAATCGGTACCTAACACCACCCGTAAACCTGCTCTAATATTACTGCGTTGTGGCCGTCATGAACAACAGATAATACCCCAGTCACACGAGGCCTGCGTTCGCTTACAATCGATTCACGACGTCAAAACTTCCTACTAACGTCCTCCTTATGTCCTCCTTACGCACTGGCGCCGCGAGGTTGCCAACCTCCCGGCATCCATTTTGGAAATTTAGGGCGCAAGGAGGTTGCTGCTGCTGCACGTGAAACCTCCTTGTGTCCTGTTCCGGCGGCGCCATTAAACAGTGGTTGGCGACCTGGCACCGCCCTGGCACCACCAGGTCGCCAACCTAGGGGTTGGCGAGTTGGCGCCGATCTGGCGCTGACCTAGCGGTGCCAAAATATGCAATGCCGCGCTCACTGGGTGGTAGGCACTATGGCGCCGCCCTGGCGCCAAACCGGGGCCGCCCTGGCACCGCCCTGATGCTGCCCTGGTGCTGCCCCGGCCCTGATACGGCGACAGCCCGGCGACGGCTGGCACCGCCCTGGGGCCGCCCTGGTGCTGCCCTGGCACCGATCTGGTGCCGATCTGGTGCCGCCCTGGCGCCGACCACATAATTGAATCAATGTATCGAATGGGACGCTGGGAGGTTGGCGACCTTTTGGGTGTAAGGAGGTTGGTGGCGAACGCTGGCTCTCGTGTGACTGGGGTATCATATCATAAACTCTTCCCCCTTCATTTCACCTGTGATGCTGTTATTCAAACCCAGACTACTAACACATTAACCATATCTAAAGAAGAAAGGAAGACAAGTCACAAGATAGACAGTGAGGATGTTGTGCTTTATTGGCATCAACTCCTGCTCACCTATCAGTGACCTATCACCCTAACCCTTCCTGTTCCGCCCACACAGCAGCTCATTGGTCTCTATAGTCAATCTCAAAATCAGTCCCTACAGCCCATGGAACCAGAGCCCCAGGGTTGTTGCACACACTCAATTTGGATATGTGAATTTTGCTAGCATCATCAAGAGTAGGTCTGTCTCACTCAAGAGCCAGGAGTAGAGTGCCACTGTCCAGTGGAGCATCGGTCTGTGATAATCAATAATCGAGTGAGGCTAGTGTGGTCAGAGGCCCGAGGGGAGGGGGTTACTGGCCATCCCACAGCCGGCCAATCAAAACACCCCCCACAGCCTGGGAGGGTGGCACCACCCACTTGGGGTGGTAGTGACTCATCCCAGCTGCAGGCGTCGCCTCGGTGTATATGTTGATTAGGCTGGTGTGCTGGGCCATCGGCACCGTGGTGACAGGTAGTTCCAAACAGTTACAAATATATATATATATATTGAAATGTCCTTTTTCTCCTATTGCATTCTTTATGAATACATAGAGGAACATTTCATCAACCCTGAACTACTTCTGATATACCACATCTCTTCATTAATCCTTAGGCATCATGTATGCACATATATTTCACATGTCATAATGTGAGTGGGGCATCATTGCTTTTTAGATTACATACCTTGTCCCCACTCCGTCGCCCAAGAATAATAATGCTCTCTGTCAATATATAATTCTAAACCGAAAATCCGTATATTTTTACACTGCTATGGACTTTTCGCTTCTAAAGTAGAAATCCTCTCCAAAACCAGTTTTGGCTCGCTAACACCGCTCCATGCATACGGGCCCTGATTCACCTGGCTTTTGTTTCAACAGAGGTCACCACTGCGGTCATTTCATCTGGATGCACACAGACGGCACCTAGCGGCTAAGATGGGTACTGGCCCAGTCGAGGTGCCGTCTGAGTGCATCCATATAGGTCCTGCGCAGAAGTAGCTGGCGGCACCTAGTGGCAAATTGCTGAACTAATACTTTTGTAAACAGAGTAGTGTTCAAAAGGTTTCAAAAGCAACATTTTTAGGACTATCTATAGCCCCGTTCACACTGGCGAGTTAAAACGCTTCATCTAAATCACCTCGCCTAGTTCGCTTCACATTCGCCGTGTGGATGCTACGCTGAAGCGATTTAGGGCTGAATCGATGCGTCTAGTTCGCTTCAAATAAACCACCTCGGGAGGTAGTATAGATGAAGCGATTTTATCTGGTTCCTGGGTAGGCATAGTGTAAAAGAGCAGTGCTTGCCAGATACAGGCTCAGGTGTAACTATTGCTGGTGCCCGGCAGTGTTAGGGCCCGATTAGGCTGAAATTGAATGCGATCATATTTAACAGAATTACATACTCAAATAATGAAATTTAATTAAATTAACCTTAAATTCCAGGCGATATTAACGTAGCAGCTAGATCGGCGTCGAATCGCCGAGTGTAAACAAATCAAATAGCAGCGCTTGCCAGATACAGATGGGGGTAGTTGCTCATGCGCAGATATCGATTTCCGCCTTAAACCGCTCCGTGTGCGGACACGACACTAGTTCACCTCATCTAGTTCGCCATATCTAGTTCGGCCTAAAGTTGTGCTGTGTGAACGGGGCTTATACCTGCTGCACACACAGATTTTGAAATTAGGGGCTATGGTAGATGAGTGTGTTTGTTGTTTGTTTGTTGTTGTTTTACATCCTAGCAACATCTAAGGTCATATCAGAACAGGTACCGACTTGTGTCAGTGCGCACTCATGGCAACTTTATAGTGCTGTCTCACTGGGAAACCAGGCCACCGGCACCATGACCTGGTATCCCACTCAGTCACATTATCCTGACACTGAGCACACCAGTCCTTGCCCTGTCCTAATAATGCCGAGCGCCTGGCTAGGAAGTGACAAGCACCATCTTTCAAGTCATTGGTTTGACTCGACCATGGTTCGAACCCACAACCCCACGATCTACCAGCACGTGTTATTCGTATTTTTATTTATATTCTATGGTTTATGGAGAGTTGTGTCTTAAACATATTCATTATATTATTATATTGCATCCTTCCATCCATGTTTATGCCAAATTGTTATGTATTTCTAGTTATTTGGAATAACATGCCAGTTTTGCCTTACGTGTATCGGCAAACTCAATGGGCGTACACCTTTGCTTTGCTCCCGACGTCGTTTTCAGCGCATGCGCAGCCGGGACTGCGATGTAGTCTATCAAAGCTAGAGTTCAGAATCAAATGCGGCCACTGGAGGGGAAACCCGTTGGAAGCTGGGGAAAGCGCGCCAAACCACCCGTGGTTTAAACTTGCATAGTCCGATGGTTTTGAGTTTCTCACATTTTCTGAGAAAAACATATGAGGTTGTTCATTATAATCTACCTTACTTTAGTTTGAAGTAACTTTCATTTTAAATCACTAACTTTTGAGATATTTGAAATGGAAACATGCTAAATTAATTTTGGCAAGCTTGCCAAACCTCTATCACCATAGGCTTCTGCAGTAACAGGTTCTATTAATTGACTCAGTATCCCCTTATATGTGATGACAAATGTTTAATAAGTGCACCAGCATATAAGTTAGATATGTAAAATCAAATTTAGATAATTGTTTTGGTTTTGAAAATTGTATGTTTTCATCGGCCACATGCCAGGCTGATGTACCCACATAACCAGCGTGCCGGCGAGAGGGTCGCGGGTTCGAATCTAGCCGAGACAATTACTGCACGATGGGTTCCATATTAAATAATATTTGTATAATGCTTATACTGCAGATATCTGGAGAAGGGTGAACACATAAGCCCCGTTCGCACACGGGCCTTACTGCGCATACTCCGACAAATGCTCTCCAAGCACAACTTTGTTTAGTTTTTATGTTTAAATGAACCAAGTATGTGTGGGGAGAGTAGGGGACCCACTTCACCACCAGAAGTGGGTCAGTTCTGAGGCTTGGAATAGCTGGCAGCTGTTGTTTTAAAAATGGCTGGGTGAGTGGAGATAAGGGAGAGTAAAACTGGGGTATTTTCAATCTTCTTTAGAGTAGTTCAATCAGGAAATATATTTGTGTAATGTAAAATATATGTTAGTACAATTACATTGCATAATTCAATGAGAAACAGATATAGATGAAATTTTTGTTGTTGTTGATGAATGTAAAAAAGGTTCTGCTGTGGATGGGGTTTGAACCCACATCAAACAACTTCAGATTACAAGTCCAACACTCTAACCACTAGGCCACAGAGACCACACATAATTAGTTGTATGTATGTGTGTACGTGTGTATGTGTGTGTGTGTGGGGGTGGGTGGGTGGGTGGGTGGGTGTGTGTGTGTGTGTGTGTGTGTATGGGGGCGGCCATTTTGGACACAACAAACTGCCTTTGCAGTTCAGACTAACATACATACATACATACATACATACATACATACATACATACATACATACATACATACATACATACATACATACATACATACATTTTACCTCGGTAAACAGCCTCAGGCTAGCCTCAGGCTAGGGAGAGAGGTAAGCACGTCCGGTACCAGCAATTAGCATATACAACTCACGACTGGATAACGTGTCGTTGGGTTGCTCCGGCAAAATTAGTCTACATACAAGCAAATACGCAGTAAGTATAATAAAAACTGTGGTTAGCTTAATTATGATGCATTAGAGCATCAATATGGAAAGTTTAGACTTTCGTTGGTCCAATTTGGACGAGTTATTTGGTTATAAACAACCAAGGATAGAACACTCGAGTGGGTTTCGCGAAGGAACCAAACCGGTCATTAGCGGTTATGTCAACACCCGGGTCACCGTGTGACTATGGGTAGAGATGTGGGTTTCGCCCTATCTCATGTGGAAATTCTCTCGTACTCTAATAGAGAGTAATGTTGGAGATGCTCCTGGGTTTCTTTTATAGACTCCCCTAGACAAAACTTTTCAGGCGTTTCTCCGAGTTTCGTAGCATTTTCTCCAACTTGTTGACGTAGTAGTCACAGGTGGGAGAAGTGTGCGGAACAGAGGGATGGGCGGGCCGATACACTGGTCCCGACCCCGCGTAAGGTTTGGGCTTGACCCACAACCCACGCACAAATTTAGCTTATTACGCCTGTGTTATAACGGTATAAACACGTTCTTTAACACCAATAGATGTCCAAATGAGTTTGAAACAACCATATTGTGACATATATATATACCGGGACTGACCAAAAATTTTTGTTTCAGCTCCCGATGGCCACGAAGCGGAGTAAGCGCGGTGCAGCAGCAGCCGAGGGGCGACTCCTCACCTGTGTTGTCGGCAGGGCCGTCGACACAGCCCCGGGCGCATATCCTCTCCGACCCGGACGAGGACGCAGTGCCTGATGTGCCTGCGCCTCCAGATTGGGAGGCTCGCTTTGCAAGATTGGAAAGCCACATCTTGACTGCCAAATCGCCTGTGTCTCGGAAGCGGCGTAGGCCGAGTGTCCAAGAGGATTCATTTGAGGATTTCTTGGACACAGACTCGGCGGTGGAGCTTAAGGCTCCTCCTCCTCCTTCTCCTAAACGGAGGAAGAAGAAGAAACAGGTGATTTCTTCGGGTGATGAATTCACCAAGGAGCGGGCAGAGTCTGGTTTGCGCAAAAAGCGGAAGACTAAGTCCAAAAAGAAGAAGAGGAAGAGGAAATATTCTTCTTCTGAGTCGTCCACTGAGTCTACTTCTACGGAATCAGACTCAGACACCGTATATGAAGGGGTCTATGCGGACATTGGCACTAAAGTGGCTAAGAAGGTGGAGAAGCCAAAGGCTAAGCGGGTTAAAACCACTACGCTTATGCGCGAGACCGTGAATGGTCATTTTCGCACGTTCAAACCGGCGGAGGTTATCTCCAAGTTAGGAGATGAGTTAACAGGCATAAAGGGTGTTCCCAACTCCATCATTAAAGAAATGGATCGGGATGTCAATATGACGGATGACCGTAAGAAGTTTGAGGATGTGTTGCACACAGTGCATAAGGCAGTGTTGGCTACCCTAACAGCTATTGTTCCTGTGGCTAATAGGATGCAGAGTGAAAATAAGTTCTCGTCTTTGGCTAAGACAATGGACAAAGGCATTGCAGTGCTAGCGGCGGCAGGTAATTACCTGTCGTTTCGAAGATATGAAAATGTCTTCAAGTCAGTTTGCACAGATGCTGGCAAAGAAGTGGCTCGCTCTAAGAAGGTTACCGATAATGAGGGGAAGGAGTTTACGCTCTATCTTGCTCCAGAGCCGATTAAAGGGAAACCTTTAGATAATACCAAGATGTTTGGCGGTCAACTACAATACCTCTATAAAGAGGTAGAGACTGCAGCCAAGAGTGGCAAAAACATGGATGGCAAGAAGAAACAGGAAGTTCCTCGTTTCAAAAAGTCACGAGGGGATTTTCGTCCACGACGGTTCACCAGAGGAACCAGACCGAGTTCAAACTTCGGTCAAGGGTTTCGGGGCCGGGGCGCTCGCCCAGGCTGGACCGACAACACCGCACGGCCAATAGGCCGAGGGTTCAACTCGTCGAGACCTTTCCCCAGGGGCGGGTCCAAGTAGAGGTCCAAACACAAACTTTACAAGTCCCTGCAGCCTCTAAAAACACACAAACTGTAAGCAACTTTGTGGCTGGTAATATTAGTAATCATATTTCTGAGTGGCACAAAATTACTAGTGACCAAGAAATTATAGAAATAGTTAGGGGTGTTCAAATTCCTTTTACACAAATTCCTGTACAAAGTATAATACCTTTTCCATATAACATTCAACCAGTTGAACGAGACGCACTAACTAAACAGGTACATAAATTCTTTGAGAAAGGAATTATACAAAAAGTGACACACTGTTCAGGACAGTTTATTTCAAACATTTTCTCGAGACCGAAGCCTAATGGTGATGTTCGAATGATCCTGGATTTAACAATCCTTAATAAAAGGGTGGAATATCGACATTTTAAAATGTTCTCTCTAGATACGGCACGAGATCTGATTACACCAGATGCGTGGATGGCTAGTGTTGATTTACAGGATGCATATTATACGCTTCCCATAATGGAACAATACCGAAAATTTCTTCGATTTATTTGGGATAACCAACTCTATGAGTTTACCTGCATGCCGAATGGCTTAGCTTGTGCGCCACGTTTATTTACTAAATTGCTTAAACCTGTTTTCTCGGTAATGGCGAGGAAAGGTCACATAATGTTTCCATACATAGATGATTCTTTTATTATAGCTTCAACACAAATTGGTTGTGTGAATGCAGTTTTGGATTTATGTGCATTACTCACTAAATTGGGATTTTATGTACATCAACAAAAGTCAGTGTTTAAACCAACAAAACAACTCAAATGTTTAGGGTTTATTCTGGATACACAGTCCCTTACAGTGTCGATAACAGAACAAAAACTAATTAAGTTTATGACTACAGCGACTCAGCTTATTAAGTTATCAAAGCCAAAAATTAGACAGGTTGCTGTTCTTATTGGCATAATGACCTCATATGCACCTGCTGTGTTATATGGGAAGGCCCATATTAAGTCGCTAGAAATAGATAAAAATTTAGCGTTAACACGAACTAAAGGCAATTTTGAGCGAAAGATGTTTATTTCGCAAGAAGGGTTACAGGATATTGGATGGTGGATGCAACATATAGCAAGTTCACCAAATCCAATCCGCATGGCGGAACCTAATACAGTAATTACTACTGATGCTTCGTTAGAAGGTTGGGGAGCTCATCGAGATGGGGTCACAACAGGAGGTAGATGGCTTGATGATGAAAAATCAGACTATATTAATGCACTAGAATTGCGTGCTATTTATCTGGGCTTACGTAGTTTAGTAAAGATAAATAAATCACAGGTTAGAATACTAACTGATAATACTACTGCCATGGCATATATTCGTAACATGGGTGGAACCAAATCAAAGTCTTGCAATCAGTTATCTAAACTGATTTGGAACTGGGCACAGGCTCAACAAGTCTGGCTGACTGTAGCGCATATTCCAGGGTCACAAAATACACTTGCAGATTATAAAAGTAGAAATTTCCATGACCATTTAGAGTGGTCTCTCTCTACACATTTGTTTAACTTCGTTTGTGAAAAATGGGGTACACCTGAAGTTGACTTATTTGCATCACGAAATAATAACAAGTTACCCTGTTATGTTTCTTGGCATCCTGAACCGGATGCTTGGAAAGTAGATGCGTTTGCTATTACTTGGGAAAATAATTATTTTTATATTTTCCCACCATTTAGCATTATCAGCCGAGTAGTGAGAAAAATCGGCTTGGAAGGGACACATGCGATACTGGTGGTGCCCGATTGGGACACGCAACCTTGGCTGCCAGCAGTTTCACAACTGGCAAAAGATCGTATACGATTCCCAAGAAAACTCGGGAATCTGACGCACCACGGACCGCTAGTGGTTCACGGCGACGTGTCAACGACGCCCCTATTGGCATTCCTTTTCTAAGGAAGCAGCTACAGCAATTTGGATTGGACAGAATTACTGAGGATAGGATAGTATCGGATGCCTGGAGGCCAGGAACTGTCAAAATGTATACAACCTATTTAAAGAAATGGGGTGTACATTGTTTGTTAATGAAAGTTAAACCAACAAATCCAAAGATTTCACAAGTAGCTCGGTTTCTTCGTTCTCTAGAGGATGAAGGACTTTCCTTTGGATCGATTAATGCGGCGAGGTGTGCGTTATCAATTATATTACCTAGAATTGATGGCGAAACAGTTGGAAAACATTATGTTATTTGTTATTTACTTCGTTCAATTTATCAAAGGAATCCTCCAAAACCAAAGTATAGTCGGTTTTGGGATGTTTCTATAGTATTTAAGTTGTTTCAGGCTTGGCCTCACAACTCGTGGTTAGATATAAAACAGTTAGGTTTTAAGGTCGCGGTCCTGTTATTGTTAGTAACCGGACACAGAGGACAGACGATTGTTGCTTTATCCTTAACTGGATTAGAAATAGACAAGCAACAAGCTACGTTTGATTTAGAAAAATTGCTCAAATCGAACACGTTAGGTGACCCTTTATCAACGGTTCACTTAGACTGTTTTCCGAATGATCGGAAATTATGTGTTGTGTCGGCCATACGGGCTTATATATACAAGACAAAGGATTTACGTGCATCACAACAACTATTAGTGAGCTTTATAAAGCCACATAAGGCGATTTCACGAGACACACTTGCCAGATGGACAATTACGGTGTTGAAATTGGCTGGAGTGGATACGAGTAAATACTCTTCCCACTCAACTAGAGGAGCCATGGTCTCCAAGGCACGGGTGCTTGGTATTTCTGTGAAAAGAATACTAGCGCATGCAGGCTGGAAGACGGCTAAGTCGTTTGCAAAACATTATAATAAACGACTAGAAAAGCCTACCGGCGTTGCAAAGCGTCTTCTCGCCAACTAACAAGAATAGGTGAGAACAAAAATTTAGAATGTTATAATAATAAGAAAGAATGATATTAAGGATAAAAATGAATTATGTAAAGGTCTCCCTAGCCTGAGGCTAGCCTGAGGCTGTTTACCGAGGTAAAATAGTATAGTTATACGAGTCTTACCTTGGTACAGATGATGGATAACTGTTGTTTTACCGAGGTATAAGCCTCGGATAGATGTGGGCTAGGGCCCTCCCGCCACACCCTGCCACATCTATTCCGTTGGTGTACCTTTTCGGTAAAGTAATAGTATCCATTGTTTGAAAGTCATTTTTATCCTCAATAAGTAGGTTAAGATTGCTGGTACCGGACGTGCTTACCTCTCTCCCTAGCCCACATCTATCCGTATTTTGCTACCTCACGTACGATTCAAATGTTATTTATTATTGATTTTGAGTCGAAATTGCAGATATTGGATTCCACAGACTTCTTTTTTGTTAATATCGCCATCAATGTTTTCGGTACACACGGTTGACCAGGTCAACTCCGGAGCTGGCCCCCTACGTTATCAACAATATCACTACAAAATAAGAATATGGATTCCTCTTCATCTGATTCTTTTCCAGCCTGCAATGTGATTCAAGTAGCTTTGGACAATAATAAAAAGACGAAAGAAGTGGTCACCGCACATCGATGTGCAGATAATTGGCTGTCGTATCCTCTGCCTTTTTGAGCCCCATAGGGCCGCACTCACCTTAACAAAAAAAAAAGGCTCACCTAAGTACTATCATGTATCGTTATCTGTCCTTGTAGCATCGTCCTGCAAATACGATATAAATACGATATAAAAACAACTCAGAACGAGTCGGGGGCCCACACCATTGCGCTTCTGTTTTATTCTCCGAACAATATTGCCGACCGCTGTCTTTGTTTACATCTGCCAATATACTCTAGGTGGCGTCAGTCGTCGCCAGTCGTCGCCCCTTAACTCTTGCTTTCCCCACTAGGAGACGCCACTGTAGCACCATAGTCCTGCTGTTGCACTGTTAGGATTTATATCTTTTATTTTTTATATCTTTTATTTTTTTACAAAAGTTTTTATTATGGGGGTGTTTACGCTGCCTGTCACCCTGTAGCTCGGATGATACTTGGGTTTGGCTTACGTATTGGTGGATTAGCATCGCACTGTGTCGTGTCGTGTCAGCACCGGGTTTTTATCGACAAATTGTCTGATCATGCCGGTGTCCAAAACCACAACCTAAATGCTGAATGTAGTGTTTATTGTCTGATCGCGCCTAACGCCAATCACCAACAATCAACAATCCACACAACCAACAACCTAACAAACAACCAACCAACAAACAACACAACCAACCACCAACAACAAACCGAACAACAACAAATCGCAACCAACAAACAAACAACCACAAACAACAACAGTCAACACAACCAAATAACAAACAACACAACCAACAACCAACCAACAACAATCAACCAAACAACAATCAACCAAACAACAAACGCAACAACCAATCCAATCCTAAACCAACAGCAAGTACCTAATCATTACAACAACCGAAGCAACATCTAATCAACAACCACAACCAACAAACCACAACAAACAACACAAACAACCAACAACCAACAACAGTCAAAAAACCAAATAACAAACAACACAACCAACAACAAACCACCAACCAACAACAACCAACCAAACAACAAACACAACAACCGCTCCTGGCAAACCTGGTGACCAACCAACAACCAACCAACAACAACCAACCAACCAAACAACAAACACAACAACCACAGCAACCAATCCAATCCTAAACCAACAGCAATTTCTATATGGAGTGACCGATGAACTTATTTATCTATTTATATGTATTATTTGTATAGTGTGTGATTATGTCTGAGCAATTGAGCAAAAGCCTTCTGTACCAAATCTCTGTGATATCTGTGCACAACAGACTGAGCAAAAGGCGACAGGTATTCCGTGTGTAAATATGTGTATATATGAATTATAAATTACAGATGTGTATATATGAATTAAATATATATTTCGGTGAGCAAAAGCCTTCTGTACCAAATCTCTATGATATCTGTGCACAAGAGAATGAGCAAAAGGCGACAGGTGTTTCGTATGAAGTTTAAATTATGAAGTTTAAATTATATTTGTGTATATCGGATTATAAATATGTATATGAAGTGTATCTATGAACTGTTGTAAATAAAACAATAATTGTATACTAGATTTTGGTCTCGGAGTGTATTTCGTAGTTAACTATTGCACTTATGCAAAAAGGAAGCCAGATTATGTACTAAGCCAATATGCTTGCTTAATATTGTATTATTTATTTTGTCATTATTATAATAAGCCTTTGCCCATATGGAATTATATGAACAAGTTTCTACTCCCCACCCCTTCTGTACCAAATCTCTATGATATCTGTGCACAAGAGAATGAGCAAAAGGCGACAGGTGTTTCGTATGAATTTTAAATTATATATGTGTATATATGATTATAAATATGTATATGAAGTGTATCTATGAACTGTTGTAAATTAAAACATTATTGTATACTAGATTTTGGTCTCGGAGTGTATTTCGTAGTTAACTATTGCACTTATGCAAAAGGGAAGCCAGATTATGTACTAAGCCAATATGCTTGCTTAACATTGTATTATTTATTTAGTCATTATTATAATAACAATAAGTTATATCCCCTGAAGTATTTTGTAGTAAACTATAGCGGGAACCGTAATGTAGTCTATGAGTTCCAAACGGTTTGTATGTAAGTGTTGTATTTCTGTATGATAGAAAATGCAAACAAAGGAGTAGTGACACCAAACTTATATATATATATATATATGGGTCGTTCTCAGAAACTGTGTACCCTTTGAGGTAGTCTACTAGAAATGCATATTTCAAAGAAACCCTTTATTGGAGTGTCAATATTTAGATTTCATCAGTTAGCCAAAAAATGTGGGAGATAGTTTAGATCAAAAGTAAATGTTAATATTGTGTATTATGTATCTTATTGGGATGGATGTAGCTAAATACATCGAAAATTACATCACTAATTTGTGACATTGTCAACAGCATTGAAAATAAAGTGTCACAAACTTAATGAAAACCTCTGAACAACAGCTCATTTCACTTCAAATGGTCATATACAATGTCTTCATTAAGTTGAAGACATTTATTTCTAAAAAAAATAATTTAATTATGAAATAGTTAACATTTTCTGGAGTCATTAACATCGTAACATTTCGTTTCCACTTGCAAGTACTATGAAACTCTGTATCAAACACTGAGTACAGATACAGTACAGGAACTATTTTCACCATTTGCATGGACCCAGTTATGGTATAGTAAAAGATAAATCCTGAAATTGCCCCTAAACATTGAAATTTGAGCCAAACATTTGTGTAAAATTGTTGATTCCACTTGGACTGTTACCTTGCTAATATTTTTCTGCTTTTCTCTTTAATCATCACAAATAAGACAAAACCATAGCAATGAGGTTTCAAATTATTATTACTACTGTTTATAAAGCAAGTGGCATGTGAAATGTCCTAAAAATGTCAAGCTTTGTATGGAAAATATTTGATTTTGGAGTCAGATTGGTTTCCATGCTATACTGCTATTTATTGGGTGTGAGCATCATTTGACCTACTTAAAAATGCCAGAATATGTTTATTTTCAATTATTCAGATGCAAAAGGACATACACATTGAGGAAACTTGCTTATAGGACTTTGGCAGCATTTTGATTTTCTGGTACTGATGTCACACTATTGGTACACAACTTCTGAGAACGACCCATATACATATATATATATATATATATATATATATATATATATATATATATATATATATATACACTGCTATTATTTCATTTCATTGATGCATGCTCACCAAGTGCATAATACATATGTTGAACTGGAATTGCATGCAGTTACTATTACGACAAATAGTCAATTTATATTATGCTTCTATTATCGAACAGGTTTTTCATGTGGTTATTATTGCAACTGATATTGTCATTTATGTACCAACAAATTGTAATGAACGGCCGGAAGACCAGTGCTCTGGCGCAGACAAAAGACATTATTCGCTGAATAAAATACATTTAGTAAACAAAAAAATATATATACAAAATTATTCAATATATAGATATATACAATATATAGATATTATTTACATTTACTGTACAAATACATTTACTGTACAAATATATATACAAAATTAGTTCATCTATAGATATATAAAAAAATTGTCAATATATACAGTTATATTACATATAGAATCATGGGGGAGCACCGCGCTTCTGCCCCTTAGTAGCCGACTTTATATGTACTACTCTTCTTTAGAGTAGTTCAATCAGGAAATATATTTGTGTAATGTAAAATATATGTTAGTACAATTTCATTGCATAATTCAATGAGAAACAGATATAGATGAAAAACGTTTTTTTGTTGATGAATGTAAAAAAGGTTCTGCTGTGGATGGGGTTTGAACCCACACCACCAAACAACTTTAGATTACAAGTTCAACACTCTAACCACTAGGCCACAGAGACCACACATAATTAGTACTCTCACTTCAGGCTATTTGTGTATAGGACGTCACATATAAAAGGTATGTATGTATGTATGTATGTATGTATGTATGTATGTATGTATGTATGTATGTATGTATGTATGTATGTATGTATGTATGTATGTATGTATGTGTGTGTGTGTGTATGCAGATACGTGTGTTTGAGGGGAAGATGGAGGAGGTATGTATGTATGTGTGTGTGCGCGTACGTATGCAACCGAAAACAAACCTTAAAGTTGCATGGTCCGATGAAATATAATTTTGTCAAAATTAAGACAACTACTTACACTAGCTAATGATTTGGGACAGTATATACAGCATAACCAGTGACTTTTTAACCTCACCCTTTTGAACACTCAGTTTGAAACAGCCATTATGCAGGGAGGCCATTAACCAATTAGGCCAATCTCGTGACCTCATTAGCCTCCCCCCAACCAAGTAGGCCTACTGTGCAGGGCCATAGAGGGGAAGGGGATATGAGGTGGATGTGTCTGTGTGTGTATGTGTCTGTGTGTTTCCTGACCTGACTTTACAGAGACAGACATACACACAGACATACACGCACAGACATACACACACAGACATACACACACAGACATACATACACACAGACAGACACCCATAGATAGGCACACACAGACAGACATGCACAGACAGCACACACATACACAGAAACACACAGACATTCACACACCCAACATACACAGACACACATACACCCAACCTGACTTTGCAGAGAGAGAGCCACACACACAGACAGACACACACAGACAGACACACACAGACAGACAGACACACATACACACAGACATATGCACACATACATATACACACAGACACACATACAGACACACATACATACACACACATACACACACAGACATTACCACACATACATATACACACAGACAGACACACATAGATAGGCACACACAGACAAACATGCACAGACAGCACACCAGACACAGAAACACACAGTCATGCACACACCCGACATACACAGACACACATACACCCGACCTGACTTTGCAGAGAGAGAGACACACACACAGACAGAGACACATAGACAGATGCACACAGACAGAGGCAGACACACACATACATACACACAGACAGACATACACAGACATACACCCATACACACACACAGACATACAGACAGACATACACACACTTATATATATATACACAGACACACATAGATAGACACACACAGACAGACATGCACAGACAGCACACACAGACACAGAAACACACATACATGCACACACCCGACATACACAGACACACATACACCCGACCTGACTTTGCAGAGAGAGAGACACACACACAGACAGAGACACATAGACAGATGCACACAGACAGAGGCAGACACACACATACATACACACAGACAGACATACACAGACATTACCATACATACATATACACACAGACACACACAGACAGACACACATAGATAGACACCGACAGACATGCATAGACAGCACACCAGACACAGAAACAAACAGACATGCACACACCCGACATACAGACACACATACACCCGACCTGAGTTTGCAGAGAGAGACACACACACAGACAGAGACACATAGACAGACACACACAGACAGAGGCATACACACACATACATACACACACACATACATACACACATACATACATACACACATGCACACATACATACAGACAGACACACACAGACACATACACACATACATACACACACATACACAGAAACACACAGATAGACACACAGACAGATACACACAGATACATACAGACATACTAAAGCCCTGTTTACACGGGCGATTTAAAACGTTTCATATGAAACGACTTGCCTAGATCGGCTCACATTTCCCGTGTAGAAGGCCCTGAACTGTGATCTTGAACCGTGTCTGATCCCTCACTCTGATCTGAAACCACTAATAGCCACCCACATAAAATCCAAATGGCAACATGAGTGGGATGAAAACATTAATAAACTTAAAGAAATTGAACCATCTGTGGGAAAACCACCACAGACTCATGCGGGAGGTCGGCAGGACCAAGTGGTCCTTAGCCGCTGCCGTATTGGCCACTCGTGGCTTACACATGCTTTTCTGCTCAAGGGGGAACCTCCCCCTGAATGTATTGGGTGTCAGTCCCCACTGACACTCAAACACATTTTACTAAGTTGCGTTGATTTTTTTGGCCCTGCGCCAACAGTTCTACACTGCAGACAGTATGCATGACCTTTTTACTAAGGTAAAACAGGAAAACATTTTAGCCTTTTTGAGGGCAGCTGGACTGTACCACCTCATATAGTTTACTAAATAGATTCTATCAATTATTAATAAAACTTTTCTTTTTCTATGGGAATTTGTTTCCCTTGACCACAAATATATGATTGTGAACTTTCTAATTTAATGAGTGTCTATTGGCACATAATTGATTGTCTGCTTTTACATGTAAAAGCGATGGTTTGAACAGAAAACAAAAAAATTTTCGCTGTGAATATGGCATATGCTGCCGACACGGCGTAAAGCAACCACCAATCAATCAATCAATCAAAAGCATACAGAACAACACAATGAATAACAGGATCTGATCACACTGAACTAAGACCAAAGCCGTGTTCACACGGGCAAAATGTGAAGCGAATTAGACAAATCGATTTATAAGAAGCGATTTAGCCGCCCGTTCACACGGGCAGTGCTTCAAGGCGGAAGTGGATATCTGCGCATGAGCAAGTCCAGACTAACCAGCGCCAGTTTGGGTTCGTCGACGTCGGTGGGTTCGACCTAGATATGTATGGACTGAATCGTATTGGTTTGGAACGGTCAAAACTTCTGCTAGGCAGTGAAAACATTAAAATAAATCATGAAAAAAATATCTGTGCCCAGCTAGCGGCTTCATAGACTAAATTATATAATATGCGCTTTTGATCGACCGGAAAGTCAACAAACTAAGGTCTCGACTGCACATGCGTGTCACTTCCTTAATCTGCCTCACAGAAATCGATTCAGCCCTAATTCGACTCAGACGCCCGTTCACACGGGAAATGTGCGTCGAACTAGGCAAGTCGCTTTCTACGAATCGATTTACATTGCCCGTGTGAACACGGCTTAAGTAACCAACAACTAAAACCTTTTATGTAAATGTAAAATGATTTAATGTACCTCATACTCATTACTTACTGCATTGTGTACACTTTAATTTCAAGACACGATATATATCATGTTTAAAAAAAAAGAAATTGTGTAAATACCAAGATACCTGTAACACTTGCGCCCGGAAGACCAGTGCTATGGTGCTGACAAAAGAACACCAAAGAAAGAACAACCAGATTAATACGCATGTCACTTTACTAGAGGAGAAGCACCTGACTACAATCCACATAATGTCACTTTTGCAGAGAAAAGGGCCTCACGATGGATGTTCTGAACGACAAGTCTGAACTATTGTCGCTGAAGCCGCTGTTCGACAAGTATGGAAACGAGGACCGGCCGAGCATGTACGACGACCAAGCGGAGTACGACGACGAGTACGACGACACGTACGACGAAAACAACGTGGGTGCAGCCGACGCAGACTCAGCCGACGACCTCCAGGACCGCAGGTGGGGGCCGCCTTCACTAACGCTTGCGCAGTCTGACAAAAGCCTCAAATATAAAACTTACTTAGATTTCATTCTACATATTCAACTTCTGCGTTAACAGAATTTTTTATTAGATTCATTGATTAAAGTTGCATACTCTGCTGAAGCATCAAATTTTCAAAAAGCAAAACAATTATCTAGCTTTGATTCTAGATATCTAACTTAGATACTGATACACTTATTAAGCATTTGTTGGTATGAGATAGGTTATTATAATATTATATTTTAAAGGGTTCACTTCGTAAATATTTTAAAGTGAAAACTTGTCAAATGAATGTTAGTGTCATCAGACTGCCATGACATAACGTAACCGACCTGTACTTGTCTTGTTTCAGGCCTTTCACTCAGCCACGAATTCCCAGTGCTGGCGCGCAGTGGCAATCAGCTGAGGCGGAGGAGGTAAAAGTTCTTTTCCATGAATGGGTTAACACTTTATGAGTGTCACACTTCATGAATCAATGTAACACTTCACGATGGTGTGTCACATCATGATAGCATTACACTTTCTGATGTATGTAACACTTTTTCCGAGTGTCACATTTGGTGGCAGAGTGGTTGAGAGTGTCTGACTTTTTTTGAGGTCGAACTCCTAACTCTGCTAATTTGGATTTCCACCGCTGTGTATAACTTACAGCGTCATCAAAGGCCGGTTGCTCTCATACCATGTCTATGTGGTGTGGGAGGTTAAAAATCCCTTGGGTCGGTAAAAGTGTAGGCTCGGTCTTTTTATCAACAAACTGTCTAATGGTGAAAACAAGCCTATTCAGGCTTATCCATGATAGGCAATATAAATCTTCAACAACAAAAGCTATCGACAGAGCAAAACGTCTACAGGAGGAGCTCCCACCACAATCTTCAACAACAACAACATATGCACACATCTTCATGTCACACTTCATGATTGTCACTTCATAAATGGAAACAACACTTTATGATGGTGTCACTTCATGTTAATATCACACTACGAATGGGCATCAAAACATAAATGGATTCAACACTACATACAAGACTGTCACACTTCATATGAAATTTGACATACGATATGGACCATAATGTTATAAATAGAACATTCATGGACAACTTCCAGCTCGCTATGACAAAAACAAAAGAACTTTTCTCTTTGCACACATATGCGTGTCGGCGGAGGCCTGAAGTAATAATTTTGGGTGTCCTCTCCAATGTCTATCCATCCTTCATTCAAATGCTTCCACCGTCGGTGCTTCAACAACTTAAGTAAATAACTTGTAAGTTTCTCGCTTTCCTTCAGGATGCTGAAGAGGCATACACAAAGCCACGTGATTCGAGAGCGCCAGGCACAGAATCGTGCAATGCGACAGAACCATCCGCCAAGGCGGCCTCCCAGTCAGCAGCCTGCTGGACAACCCCGGTGAGAAAAGAGCTCCTTAATTGTTTTATCTTTGGTTTAGAACACTCAGGATTGTTACTGTTATTATTTGTGTAATATAGTTAAAGGATTTATTTAAGCT
>JASIRB010004199.1:0-19524 GCA_030323885.1 Branchipolynoe longqiensis
GTGGTCGGGTGGTGGTGCCTGAGACTGAAGTGTCTGTGAGTGGGGTGGTCGGGTGGTGGTGCCTGAGTCTGAAGTGTCTGTGAGTGGGGTGTTTGTGTGGTGGTGCCTGAGTCTGAAGTGTCTGTGAGTGGGGTGTTTGTGTGGTGGTGCCTGAGTCTGAAGTGTCTGTGAGTGGGGTGTTTGTGTGGTGGTGCCTGAGTCTGAAGTGTCTGTGGGTGGGGTGGTCGGGTGGTGGTGCCTGAGACTGAAGTGTCTGTGAGTGGGGTGGTCGGGTGGTGGTGCCTGAGACTGAAGTG
This sequence comes from Branchipolynoe longqiensis, assembly GCA_030323885.1. NCBI lineage: Eukaryota > Metazoa > Annelida > Polychaeta > Phyllodocida > Polynoidae > Branchipolynoe > Branchipolynoe longqiensis. The sequence goes on from JASIRB010004199.1 coordinate 297, forward strand.
TCTGTGAGTGGGGTGGTCGGGTGGTGGTGCCTGAGTCTGAAGTGTCTGTGGGTGGGGTTGTCGGGTGGGGTGTTGCTGAGTCTGTATTTGTCTGTGGGTGGGGTGGTGGGTGGTGGTGCCTGAGACTGAAGTGTCTGTGGGTGGGGTGTTCGGGTGGTGGTGCCTGAGACTGAAGTGTCTGTGGGTGGGGTGGTTGGGTGGTGGTGCCTGAGACTGAAGTGTCTGTGAGTGAGGTGGTCGGGTGGTGGTGCCTGAGACTGAAGTGTCTGGTTGTGGGGTGGTCGGGTAGTAGTGCCTGAGACTGAAGTGTCTGTGAGTGGGGTGGTTGGATGGTGGTGCCTGAGACTGAAGTGTCTGTGAGTGGGGTGGTCGGGTGGTAGTGCCTGAGACTGAAGTGTCTGTGGGTAGGGTGGTCGGGTGGTGGTGCCTGAGACTGAAGTGTCTGTGGGTGGGGCGGTCGGGTGGTGGTGCTTGAGACTGAAGTGTCTGTGGGTGGGGTGGTCAGGTGGTGGTGCCTGAGACTGAAGTGTCTGTGAGTGGGGTGGTCGGGTGGTGGTGCCTGAGATTGAAATGCCTTGAGTGGGGTGGTCGGATGAGAGTTGTAGAAGAGGGGTATTGATTGAATCTGCTGACGCTGGCCAGTATAGTTGGTGGGCAAAGCGGGTTTGGTGTGAAGGCTGACCATGCGTAACGGCGGTTCTTCGGGTCCTGTAAAACCTCAGCACATCTCAGCTCAATGAAGGTGGCCTTTCACCAACAAACGAAAGCATACAATAACTGCCTGTATTGTCTTCATCGCATAAACACAGATCATAAATAATACAGTATACCCAGATAGCGGTGTAATCTATGAGCCATTGCAAGGTGCATCAAGACCTCCAGCAGGTATAACAGGGACGAATTCTGCCACGTGTTAAAACTTGAACTAGTATTATACCACGTGGCCAAACAAATATGGCCAACAACAGGAAATAAGACATACTCAGGGACTGACAAATGCTTAGCTTAGCTGCCTTCAGCAATTAGTGCTGTGTTAGCTGTCCAACTATCAGAACGTGAGGATTAAGCTTTCCAGATATAGCAGTGCACCCCTGTTTCAGGTTGGCAGCCTGACTGATCATTACACATGATGTGTGTGTATGGAACAGTGTTGCCATCACTTGGCAGCATGTAGGACACGCGCTGGTACTTAGAGAGGGGCCTGAGCCCACTGCGGCTCCTGATTGCCTCAGGCAACCATTGCTCATTCAGGCAAATGACTCACTCCATTGGTTTACCAGATCAGGTAAGTGGTTCGAAGTCAGTGAGCGACTCAAATTACATTATTATTGAAGTCAACATTCGTTTACGCTGATGTGTGGCATGTTTTCACTTGCCGGCACCTGATCCCCCGAGCAGCGGATGTTTAACACGGTGATTCGCAATAACAAGCGGAAGTCAGTCACTGAAAGAATCATACTTTCCAGTTGATCTCTGATGGCTTCATAATAAGGCAGTGATGCCATTAAATTGACTAACAAAAGAATCTACGGATTTACGACATTGCTCCGTTTTGCATTCTGTATCACTTCAAGGGGGAGGGGGGGGGGGGAAATTGTGTGTTTGACAGGATCAGAATAGCTTCCGGTTCACTTATGTCAAACACCCAATATGGTCTCATTACCATGGTAACATATAAACAACTGTAAGCATGCTCATATACCAATGAAGTGGGCGTGTCTACTCCCCTTGAGCAATTTGCGCGCGCGTAATTTGCGAGCGCGCAAATTGCTAACACTTGTGCATGCGAGGGTTCCCGGTGGTAAAGCGTTGCTTGGTGACTAGCCAAGCAACGAGGGAGGTCGGGCGTTCGGGGCCAGACCCGGCGGACGTGTTTTTGCACGCTCCGTCGTTTTCCACTGATATTTAGGCTTTTTATGGTCAAAATTCTAAACTTATTTAACTTAATTATATGGGAGGGGATTTGGCTTATAACATACATTCCACTGTTGAACTATATTTAACTAAGAACATAGGTTTTATTGATCAATTCATTCTGTTAGTAAGAGGTAAGAATAAAATGGTGAGCTCCTAAGAAGTGACATGAACGTTCCTTGCATTCTTTACTGTCCTCCAGACTTATATTATTAATCGCTATGGTCAACTTCAGATTGCTATTTGGATTGCTCTATAATCTTATTTAATTAAGGGCCTTCTGCCCATGGTCTGTCAGGAGTCGAACTCTCCACCTCGGACATTGCTAGTCAAGGGTCAGGCTGGCAGGATGACAGACAACCGGTGGCAGGAGGCACAAGACATTCACATGGAAACAATTATTTATATTAACACGTAGGCTCGCCTTAAGCGGGGGTGGAATAGCCCGACGGTTAAACTGGTGCCGTGACCAGGATTACAGATTTAGGCGGTGGGCGAACCTGCGTAGGCGGTTTTAAACCAATGGAGCAATTTGCTCCCGGCGGCATTAGCGCCGATCTAATTTAAAAGCAATCCTACGGTCAGAGTACATCGCTCGTTATTTAACATCACATTGTATTGCAGACGCAGTTCTTCCATCACTCGTCTGGGCTCCCTCCAATTCATAATGTTAATAATCTATATCTCACAACCCGCAACCTCGTAGTTTTGCCCTGAACCCAGACCGACAGATCCCTCATGATGAATTGTCTAGTTCCGTACGAGGATGCGGGGTGTACTAAATTTCAATTACGTCAAAAACTTTTCTTATTTCATCGTCATTTTATTACTATCCCAGTAATTTCTCGCCAACGACGTCGTCTCTTACAAATTTAACGAGATCAAAATTATAAAAAATATATATATATATATATCTGATAAAAATAAGGTGTCATTTCTATAGTGTTATTCCTCATCAGTTTCAACTTTGGACTCTCCAAAACAATTATATCTCGGGGATGTAACCCGTTTTTCTCGTCATCAAAATTATTAGTCTACAAATTTCTATACATTGCCGATTCAAAAGCGATATCCCCAAGGGATGTCGGCTTTGGATCGGCGAGATTTCAACATTCAAGTTTCACTACGCGGCTAAATACAAGAAGAAAAGTCAAGTAAAGCAAAATGTGCCACGGTATTGCCTTCGAGAAGTCCGCCCAGGATTATCTATCGTGGGCATGGTCCTGTCAGCTCAGAGGGGCTCCAGGCCAGGGCAGTATATGTTTATTTAGAACCGGACACCGCTGATATGTTATTTGTTATGCGCAGCAGCGTCGGCCCCGAGTGGCCGACTACAGCGCCCCGTTGTTAGTCTTAAGACAGACTCACAGTTATCTCCTTAATGCCCTTACGAGGAGAAATGTTTTATTTATTATGTAATATCGTCAATATCTTCAAAAGATAAATATTTGAAAGTTCCATCTCTAAAAAGAAATATAAAAAAAATATATATATTATACGTAAAAGAAAACCAGTATACGCAAAAAAAAGTAATGGTAGAAAAAAATAATAAATAAATAATTTGGCAATGGATGTCAATGATGAAAGTGGTATCCCGGCGGAACGGGCAGGATATACCACCCTGAGGACAGTCAAATTTATTTGTTTTATTTTTTGTCCTTACCCTGTTACTAGTTCTCTGCCATTTTGGCTTACAATATGATACTACTATTCTACAGTTTAATAGGAGAAAATTTGCGCACTGGCGCTTTTCCCATGTGGAATGTGTATTGCCAAAATTACTTGTATATCGAGGATACAAACGTACAAATTTAAAAAAAAGAGATACCCAAAATTCAGAATTTCTAATGAGCAAATTGCGCTGTATACTATATCTTATGGTGCACTCATTTCGCGCCTGGCGCATTTAGTAAGTGACTTAGAATGCGTTTAATATGTAACCGCTTGGGTTTTTTTACTACTTGTACTTAAAAGAAAAAAAAATACACAACGAGAGGTACATTTGTTTCCTAGGCGTATTCAGCGATTTTCTTTCGCTGAACACGCCGAGGAACGGTCATGGTATATCTATTTCAGGGTGCTACTCCCGGGAGCCATTGTGGTCTCGCCCACGTTTCTCTTCTTAGACAAACATCAATTCTTGTTGTTCGTCTGGGGGAGCAGTGAAGTGGGCGTGTCTACTCGCCTTGAGCAATTTGCGCGCGCGCAATTTGCGCGCGCGCAATTTGCGAGCGCGCAATTTGCGAGCGCGCAAATTGCTAACACTTGTGCACGTCAGGGTTCCCGGTGGTAAAGCGTTGCTTGGCGACTAGCCAAGCAACGAGGGAGGTCGGGCGTTCGGGGCCAGAACTGGCAGACGTGTTTTTGCACGCTCCGTCGTTTTCCACCGATATTTAGGCTTTTTATGGTCAAAATTCTAAACTAAATTATAGAAACCACACGGGAGGGAACGGGAGACAGTTATTAATATTAAACCATGTATATTTCCCCGTCCTGATATGACCTTAGATGTTGCTAGGACGTAAAACAACAACAAACAAACAAACAAATGTATATTTCGTTGGTATCAATGTTAGTCTTTGGTTAAGAATAAACCGTGAGCTCTTGTGAAGGTGAATCAGGACGTTCCTTGCATTCTTTACTATCCTCCAGTCTTATTGTAGATTAACCGCTATGGAAACCTGATATTTGATTGCTTTCTATGAACTGAGAGGCCTTAAGCCTAAGTCGGCCTTCTGCAAGTAATTTACCCATCTGCGGGGATCTAATAACTGACGCATTCACAGAATTAACGTAGTGTTACTTTTAGGCTAGAACCATGACATATAATTTAAACTAAATAGTAGAGACAGCGGCAGCAACTCGTGCTGGACTGCGCATATTTGGATTCAGCTAGTAGCATTCATAATATCTCCAACGACGAAGGGGGCAGCCAGTTGTGGAAATAACCTAATGTAAATACACTTTAGGCCAATAAATGCGCACAACGGTAAATCTAGTATTTAGACACTACTCTGGCTGGCGCCTTCCGTATGTGGCGGACACCGACGACAGACAACTCGCAGGCGGGAGGTAAGCCTACAACGGCGGCGGCTGGCCCAAGGAAATTCACATGGAAACAATTAATTATATTAACACGTAGGCTCGCCTTAAGCGGGGGCGGAAAAGCCGTACGGTTAAACCATCTAGTCTATTAATAAGTTGACCGCACACCAATGTTTACAATGCTGCTTCCCTGAGTGGATGGAACCAAAGCTGGCCACTGCCTCTCCTGAGCTGTGCACCTGTGGACATTGGCTACTTACATCTACGGACATCCTCAGTAGAAAGATTCGGAACATACCTGCAAGAAACAGTAGGTGTACATTAGTACTCAGTGAGACGCAGTGACACGCGCCAGTTTACACATGGACACAATGATGATTATATGTATTTTTGGGGGTTTAACGTCCTAGCAACATGTATGGTCATATCAGGACGACACAATGGTAATAAAGAAGTGTGGGTTGAGGGCCGGCTCGTGCATGAAACACCAGGATGACGCACTAGTCACTACCCTATTAAAGTTGCAGTCTGGTTATGTTGAGTTTCTGCCATTTTCTGAGGTAAAACCATGCAGTTGATCGTTAAAGTCTACTTTACTTTAGTTTGAAGTACCTTTCATTTTAAATGTCTAACTTTGGTATTGTTGGGACCCAAATAAAGTGATCGATCTGTGGAGGTGGTTGGTTAGGGAGACTTTACTGTATGTGATATATGTTAAATTAATGTTGGCAAGCATATACAAATTCTGACACTATAGGCTTCAGCAGTATCACGCTCTCGTATGTTGACTTAGTATTCCCTTCTATGCAGCAAAAATGCTTCCGTCTCTCGCTTTAGTGTGTGGTGGGATCCGAACCAGTGGGTTCAAATCCTGGCCAACTCAAACCGATGACTTAAGAATTGATACTTGCCGTTCCCAGCTTGGCGCTTAGCATTACTAGGGTAGGGCAAGGAGCAGTGGAATGAGGACGACTAATTTTCCACAGTTGAAAATTCCTCTGCTTAATCAGCCAATGTACAAAATCACCCACACACACACAAAATCATTAAAAAAAACCGGGGTAACCTGTTCCGGATCAGTGGGGAATAAATAGATGCCTTTACTCAGTCCATGCTACAGTATTTTAAAATAAATAATTATATATAAATATTCTAGCTCGGTCTGAGTGAGTGTGTGTGTGTGTGTGTATATGTGTGTGTGTGTGTGTGTGTATGTATGTATGTGTGTATGTAAGTAAGTAAGTAAGTATGTATGTATGTATGTATGTATGTGTCTATGTGTCTATGTGTGTGGGGTAAGTCCACTGTAGAGACAAAGTTAGACACAGGTGGCGCCAGGGATATAGAGATGACAGCTGGTGTGAGGATTTCAGTAAAACGGTTTGTGTCAATTTCTTAATTATATTCACCTTATACACATTGGGCTTCTATAACGAATCACTTATGACCAAGAGCACAGCAAGTTGCTTGTGTCACAAAAGGCGAGTTGCCACACAATACAACTGCGCTGCGTGGCAGTGCACGGAGCCGCCCCGTACTTTACTGCGCATGCGCAGAAAGCCTCCTTCCGTGGACTGACTGATGGGGCGGGCTGCAGTAGGGCTTGTGGTGGCGCAGGTTTCTGTCGCACAGACTGGTCTCAGTAGGCCGGGTGTGTGTATGTCACTATGTGTATGTGTGTACATGTACTCTGTGTGTACGTGTGTGCATGTACTATGTGGGTGTGAGTGTGTACTCTATGTGAACATGTGTGTACTCTGTGCGCACATGTATGTACTCTGTGTGCACATATGTGTAGTCTGTGTGTGCATGTGTGGGCATGAGTGTACTCTGTGTGTGCATCTGTGTACTCTGCGCACATGTGTGTACTCTGTGTCCATGTGTGTGTATGCTCTGTGCATGTATGTATGTGCCCTGTGTGCGCGTGTGCGTGCGCGTGGTGCTGAGTGCGAAGGAGGGGTGAAGGGTAGAACTAGAAGAGTGGGGAGGCTGATTGGGGAGGGGTGCATGATGAGGGTCGAGGCTGCATTCGTAAGACTACCCATAACCGTGGCCATTCTGCTGAATGATGGGCTGTTTATGTAGCAGGGTGTGGGGCGGGAGCTGTACCCTCAGTCAGACCCCCGCACCCCGCCGCCCGCCCCCACCCCGCTCACACATTCACCGCTCAATATGGCCGAGTGGCGAGGATTTGTAGCCCACTGACCATTGTCACGTGACAGATTCCCGGCATATACACCTTGACATGGATGTAATTTCGGTGAATAAGAACACTAGCAGCCTGCTAGATATTTATTATGTAAATAATTCGCCTGCCCCGACATCTGGCAGGTAGAGTTTTAAGCTGAGATTCCTTCTACGCGGTATGCGGCATGCAGCATGCGGCATGCGGTATGTGAATGGGAAGATTCCTTCTACACGGTATGTGGCATGCGGCAGACGGCACATGACTGGCTATATTTAAAAAATAAAAATAAACAAGTATACTCCATACTGCACTGTATATGGCCTAATATGGCATGTATATCCATGTACCTCTTGGTACTGCACATGGAGGTTCCTACCTTTATAATTACCAAATTATAGATAAGTATTCATATTTTTGTGGCTCTGGTAGCATTTTTACCAACCCGAACCCCCACCACAACCACTACCATATGTTTCCACTCAGCAGCCTTGACAACCCCCCTCCCTGACCCTTGTCCCGGCTGTCCGTAATTATCAGTCGCCTCCTCCAGCCTTATATCAATGGACAAATGCGACTGATGCTTTTCTATTCGCACCCCCTGTCGCATGCCGCATGCCGGACCGATCGCTACAGGGACCGATCGAGTTGTCGCATTCGCATTCGCATACCACGTGTAAGGGTTGCAGCCCATTGACTTCAAGGCGTTTCGATTTTTTGCCGCATTCGCATACGCATACGCATAACGCATACCGCGTGTAAGGCTTACACGTCGGCGAGCTGCACACCGCCCAGAGCTGCTCGCGGCTGTGTCCCGCACTAATCCCGGCCACCGTATCCCACCATGCACACCGGCAGCAAAAAAGGCAACCTTCGGCCCGGGGCTGCGGCGTTGTGACTGCCCGTCTTGTAACCACCCAGTTTTGTTTGTTGTTTAACATCCTAGCAACAACTAAGGTCATAAAGGACAGGCACTGACTTGTGCGCACTCATGGTGACTTTATAGTGCTGCCCATTGGGAAATTAGGCCAGCAGCACCATGACCTGATATCCCACTCAGTCACATTATCCTGATACTGAACTAACCAGTCCTTGCCCTATCCTATTAATGCTGAGTGCCAGGCTTGGAAGCGACAATTATCAATATTAAAGTCAACGATTTGACTCAACCGGGAACCAAACTCGTGACCTTAGGCACACGAGACCCATGCTCTACCGATTAGGCCACTGCACCCAGTTGTAGCCAGCCAGTTCCCACCTCTACTGCGCAGACAGTTGCCAAGGTGAGTTTTGGCTGTTCAGAGGTCGCTCCACAACGCAAACGGCACCCAGTGACGGCGGACCAACTCGAGTCACCTTTTTTTGCCATGCTGAGCTACACCGCTACATGCTTCGTCAGAAATGATTTCGGGGCCGCCTGAATAATTCACTAGCGCCTTCTCCCCCGCCTCGGGTGACGTCATGAGCTGCGTCTCCTCACTGCTGCAGGTGACGTCACGAGCTGTGTCTCGTCTGCTGTCTTTGTTGACGTCAGAGGCTGCGCCCCCCCCCCCCCCACCCAGTCTCCGTTAACGTCACAACTCCCCTGTGAGGTCACTGGACATTTTCATTTGTTGGATATGTTTCAGGTGACGTCACAACCCGCGTCTCCTTCCCTGGACCTGCTAATGTCACGAGGTCACCCTCACCTCAGACAACGTCACAAAGTGTGCTGACCTCACAACCAGCCCTTTCTAGTAGTACTACTGTAGCAGTGGCCCCGCCAGTCACGTCGCAGATTGTCTCCGCCACCAGACGGAGCCGCCCGCAGCGCGTCGCCCGCCGTCAGAGACGGGCCGCCGTGCAGAGCATCCCCGCGTTACGGGACTGGGCGGGGCTTTACGGGGCGGGGCGGGGTTGGACGGGCGGGGCGAAGCAGGATGGGGCGTGGCAGGATTGGGCGGGGCAGGATTTGGCGGGGCAGGATTGGGCGGGGGCATGGTTGGCTGGGCGGGGGTTGGGCGGGACGGGTCAGGGGGGACGGGGTGGGGTTGGTTGGGTGGTACGGGAGGGTTTGGGCGGGCGGGGTTGGGCGGGACTTGGTTGGGCGAGACGGTGTTGGGCTAGACCGGGCAGGATTGGGACTGTTTGGGATTGGGCGGGGCAGGGTTGGGCAGGGTTGGGCGGGGTTGGGCGAGGTGGGATCGGGTGGGGTTGGGCTGGGCTGGGCTGGGCGGGGCGGGGCGGGGCGGGGCGGGGCGGGGCGGGGCAGGGCGGGGCGGGGCAGGGCGGGTGGCACTCTCCGCACCACAAAACAAACACGGGCAGCGGAAATTGGGAAGCGCCCCAGGTTGTAGGAGGAGCCGGGAGTGAGGTGTAGGTGGGTGTGGAGGCCGCCCAGCCGTATTTACATCATAACCAGGAGGGGTCCGAGTGGCGGGAACCTGCTCGGATATGCTGTCACATATGGATAATTTACAACGCAAAGATGATTATGTAGCTACAGCTGGTAACGCTAATTTCCTTGCGGGTGCATCAACACCATATGTGGATACAAAATAACTCAACTTCAAACTTTTATAGTTGTAAAAAAAACATCCAGACCATAATTCCGCGGAACCCGGTTCGTGACAGCCGATAAAGTGAAGAGCAATATTACTTTTTAAAATATGTAAAAAGCTGTAAAAAGACAATTTTCATCACACGGTGTTCACAAGAGAATACAAGCACCCCTTCATGGCCATACCGCAGAGTTGCCAATTTATCTACCAATTGTGTGAGTCGGTGTTTGCACGTGACCCGCCACACGCTCCCGGCGCCCTTGGCGAGTGCTCCGGCGAAGCCCTCCTAAAGATGGATCTTTTAATGACGCTGCTTGTCCACCATCTTACACAGCACCACCACAGTCGATGCACCACCACAGACGATGGTGCACCGACGTTACCCGTCACCCCGAGTAGCACCCTCTCGACACAGCCTCAATGTCACACCCTCCCGCCACACCCTCAATGTCACACCCGCCCGCCACACCCGGCTCCCACACATGCCTGACACACATGGTTCCAACACCCGCCCACTACACCCGGCTCCCACACCCACCCGCAACACCCGGCTCCCACACCCACCCACCACACCCGGATCCCACACCTACCCGGCCCCACCCAGCTCCCACACCCCCCCCACCCCACCTGGCTCCCACACCCGCCCACCACACCTGGCTTCCACACCCACCCACCACACCCGGATCGACACCCACCCACCACACCCGGCTCCCAACTGCCCCCCCCAACCCGGCTCCCACAGGCCGTCCACCACACCTGGCTCCCACACCCCCCGCCCCGGCCGCGCCGCGCACCCACCCCACCGGCTCCCACCCGCCCACCCACCACACCCAGCTCCCACCACCCACCTGCCACACCCGGTCCCACACCACCACCCCGCCCGGCTCCCACACTCGCCCCACCCCACCCGGCTCCCACACCCACCCACCACACCCGGATCCCACACCCACCCGGCCCACACCCGGATCCACACCCACCCACCACACCTGGATCCCACACCTGCCCCATCCCACCTGCCGTCAAACTCTTGCACGCTCGTATCACACGCCACACCACCTGCCACACCCACCCACCTCATCCGCGCACCACACTTGGCCATCACACCCCCACCTGCCCCATCCACCCGCCAAACCTCATCCACCCGCCACACAGCCCACCCCATCCCCCTCCACTCACCGGCTACACTCATCCACGCCATCTACCTGCCCCATCCACCCACCACAGCCCATCCACCCACCACAGCCGCCCACCACTCTACCACTAACGGTGCTCGTAGTACATACGAGCACCTAGACTATAGCCACACCACAACGCATTCCTCCACACGGCACTGTGTCAGCCGCCACTGCACACGGCACACTGAACACTGCACATAGCCGCACTAACACGTCCAGCCTCACCTCGCCTTGTCACGCGCCGCCCGCCTCCCACCGGTACACACTCGCCCAACACTGCCTGCCCAGTGCAGCCAACCGGCTCAACTCCCCACAGCGTCAGAACCCTTCCTTCCTATTTGGAACACCTCCCTCCCACCTCAATCACCCCTCCACCCCACCTCACGCACCCATCTCTACTACCGTCGTCACACACCAACTAACTCTCCACAACCCCTTACTCACCCCCTATTACCTCTATCACACACCAACTCAGTGTCCATCCCCACAACCTCACCCACCGTCCCCTCATTCACCCATCTCTGTTCCCGTTATAAAACCAACTCACTGTCCACCCCCACAACCTCACCCATCCTCACATCATTCACCCATCTCTATTCCCATTTTAATTTTTTTAATTTTTTTATTGAGGCTGTATTTATACTGTCCATAGCATATAAGCCCGGGTACCCAGGCTTGTTTTCAATGCTGGCCAGTTGTAGTGTTGGTGTTATCTTACCACACAGTGGCTGCTGATAAGGTATTTGATTGCCTGCATTTCAGTAGCAGATAGATAATTGGTTGGTATGGTTAGTAGCCTATGTTAGTTTTTTTTGATTTTCTTGGTACATATGTATTTATTTTTCTACTCTTATTACTAGACTAGCCTACTCCTATTTACATATCATAGACTTGTACGTAGCTGTGTGGTGTGTTATCTGGCTACTTTTGGCATGGCCGTGACATATCACATGCCCCTTTGCAGTGCAGCTTAGTGGGGGTTTCCTAGCCTTATTTTGCACAGATATTTTTTGTAAGTTTTTAGGTCAGGAATTTGTCGTTCCTTTACCGTTTGGGCATTCCACACCTTGGCAGCCATTTCCAGCGTGCTTCTCTCATGAGCTTTTATTTGGCTTCTGGTCTGCTTTAGTAGTGGTGCATTATTTGCTCTAGTAGCCCTTTGTGGTTTTGTTAGAAGTTTATTGTTTTGACTATAGCTATATGCTAATGTTTTCAAATGAATTATTCTCCTATTTTCTAGTAGTTTCACTTTGGTTCTTTTGTGTATGTCATAGGTTGGGTGCAGCTTGTCTACTCTTAGACAGATTTTTAGGGCTCTGTTCTGCAGTGTTTGCAGTTTTTTTAGTAGTTCTTTTCTCGCACCCATGTAGTTTACATCTCCATAGTCAAAATAGGGGAGCACCATGCCCTTGAAGATTTTTATTGACATTTCTTGTGTCATGTAGTCTCTTAGCTTTGCAAATAGCCACAGTTTGTGGTTTACTTTTTGTATAATTTTATTTATACATAGGTTGTAGTTTAGTTGGCTGTCCAACTCAAGGTATTTGTAATGGTCTACATTTTCTAGTGTTTGGTTTCCTAACTTACAGTGTAGTTTTCTTTCTGGCATTTGTTTATGCGAGAAGAGTACTGTTTTTGATTTGCTTGTGTTGATGGTTATTTTGTTGGACTCACACCACTCATCTAGTTTTAGTAGGAGTTTATTTAGTTTAGTTATTACCTCCTCTTCTGTGGTGCCATTTGCGTATATGACTGTGTCATCTGCATATAGTTGGAGGCATTCAGTTTGCAACCATTTTTCAAGGTCGTTTTATAGATTATAAAGAGTAGTGGCCCTAACACTGACCCTTGGGGTACACCACATGTGACAGGTTGGTTGTCTGATAGTGTATTGTTTATTTTTGTTTTCTGTTGCCTGTTGTTCAGGTAGCATCTTATCCAATCCATAGTGTTGGATTTTATGCCCATGGTTTTTAGTTTTTCCAGTAGTATTTTGTGGTCTACTGTGTCAAATGCTTTGCTGAAGTCAATGAAGGCAGCTCCAACTAATTGTTTTTGGTTCATTGATGCCATTATGTCATTTGTTAGGTTAGCTATTGTTTTTGATGTGGAGTGCAGTTTCCTGAAGCCCCCTTGTCTTTCGTTTAGTATATCGTTTTTTTCCAGGTGTTCATTGATGTGTCTATGTAACACTTTTTCAATGAGCTTGCCTGGGGTTTGAAGAATTGATATTGGCCTGTAGTTTCCCATGTTTTGTTTGTCTCCACCCTTGTGAATGGGGGTGATGGTTGCCATTTTCCAGGCTGAGATAAAACGCCCCTGCTCAAAGGAGATGTTGAATAGGTCTACTATGGTGGCCGGGATGGCTTGGAGTGCCTCTTTCAGTATTTTGGTTGGTATTTCATCTATTCCACTTGGTTTATTCGTGTCTATGTCATTTATTAATTTTTTTACTTCTATCATATCTGTTTTGCAGGTGGGGATTTCGTTCTCCACAGTTCCTGATCTGTTTTCCCATCTTTTTTTGAATTTTTCTGACAGCTTTTGCCCTATTGTGGCAAAGTGTCTGTTCAGTTTGTTTGCTGCATCTTTGTCTGTGAGCATTGCCCCTTCGTTATCTTGGAAGTTTGTATGCTCTTCTTTGTTATTTTTTGGGAATAATAGGTTTACATTTTTCCAGAATTTGTTTGTGTTGCTTCCCCAGTCTTTGTCCTGCTTTATTATGTATTTCTTTTTTGCTGTTCTCACAGCTTTGAGAGAGTTGTTTCTGGCGATGCGGTAGGCCAGTTTGTCTTCTATTGTTTCTGTGCGTTTTGCTTTATCACCCAGTTTACTTTTGGTTGTGATGAGTGTTAGCAGGTCTTTGTCTACCCAAGGGTCTTGGTTTTTTTGTACTTTTATTTTCTTCATGGGACACATCTCATCAATTGATTTTCTTATTTCTGTGATGATGTTGTCCCAATAGATATCAACATCATCTCTGTTTTGTGTGATGTTGTTTATGTTTTGGTGCAGATGATTTTTTAATGTATCTTCTGAGTAATTTTTTAAGGACCTGCCCATTTTGTATCCATAGTGATTTGTGCTTTTGAGCTTTTTCCTGGTTACATATACTAGTTTGTGGTCGCTTATACCCCAGCTTCTAGTCCCCCATTTTGTGGCATGGTTTGAGTTGGTTAAAGTTGCATGGTCCGATGGCAGTTGAATTTTTGTCTTATTTTTTAGATAAATACATCAAATTGATTTTTACGAGCTACTCATCATTAGTCCGGAGTGATTTTGATTAAAGATGATTAGTTTTGAAGCAATTTGAGCTGAAAGAACCCAAAACAATTTCGACAAGCTTGTCAAAACTCCTGTTGCTATGACCCAGATGGTCATCTCGCGGACAGCACGTGATATGAGATGACCTAGTAATCCTGGAACCTGACAGGGCTGTAGGTAGGTATTTCTGTTTAGTGAACCACACAGTCTGCTTAAAAATCTAAGCAGAATTAAATAATTTCATAATATACAGAAATATGTAGTGCTTATATTGATTAACAAAAGTAATTCCCACCCATGCTTTATTCACTGAATAATTAGGTTACAATATTTGTGTTGCATCCAGCACCACTGGTTACATCTGTGATGGAAATTTGTAATGTTATTTCTGAAGACACCAAGTAATTTAAAAAAAAATGAAACATGCATACATGTTATGAAATACTTCCTTCTCATTTGGGAACTGTTTTGTTTGATATATCAATGCAATACAAGATGTTGTTAGTAAGGATCCAACCATGTCCCGTATGTCATGTTACAAATGGCTGACTGTAAAATGTGTTTTTTTTGTACAAAAACACTTCATAACCATAAAGACCAAAGTTGCACATGGTTTATTTTATTTCCCTTATTTCTTACATCAAATCTGAACATGAATATGAAAAGTACAAGGAAAAGAATAAGAGGATTTTTTGTTATTGATATTTTAAAATCCCATTCCATGCTGACCAGTTTTCAGGAGAGTGACCAATATATAAGAAATGCAAATTCATTAGATAGCAATGCAGATTTCCAGGTTTAATGCTATGATGGCAGCAACTGTTCTGATCATGTGTTATCGTTATATATATATGGACCAAAATATATATATATATATATATTGATCAGCCAATACCAATATATATACATATATAAATTTCACAATTTAAATTACCCAAATTGAATAATTATATTGATAGAATTGACCAAACAGCATTGAATATCCAACCTGGAGGGGGGGCAATATCCACCTCATTTCCCCTTCCCCTCTGTGACCCTGCACAGCAGGCCTACTTGGTTGGGGGGGATAATGAGGTCACGAGATTGGCCTAATTGGTTAATGGCCTTCCTGCATAATGGGTGTTTCAAAGTGAGTCTCCAAAGGGGTGAGGTTATAAACTCACTGGTTATTCTGTATATGCTGTCCCAAATCATTAGCTAATACACCAGTATCTAAGTTGGATATATAGGATCAAATGTAAGTAGTTGTTTTAATTTTGACAAAATTATATTTCATCGGACTATGCAACTTTAATATTAGGTCTATTGTTGAGCTATTGTTGCTTAGCCTTGTGTTTTCAGAGATGAGCTGCTGCAGGCCTAAGATCTTGATGGTGGTTTGCAGCATTAGTTTATTGTTGTCATTGCTGCTGTAATTCACATTGAAGTCCCTTAGCACAAAGATTTCTGCATTTGTTGATTTTTTTACAGTGTTTATGCTCTTTTCTAGTTCTTCAAGGAATACTTCAATTTCACCTGACGGTGGCTATAGAGGCTCGCCATGGCTACATTTGCTTGCTTTTCATTTTTTATTAGGCACCATAGTAGCTCTATGTGCTTATTTGAGAGATTTGTTGGTTTTAGCTTTTCAGTGTCTAGATTTTTGGTGGCTTTGCAGTAAATGGCAACCCCTCCACCTTTCTTTGTTTGGTTCATTGCATTAATGTGCTGTCTGTCATTACGTACAAGCCTATATCCGTCTATATTGAGGGTGTTGTTTTGGTGTTTGTCAGTGAACCATGTCTCTGATAACGTTAGTACATCTAGATTGTCTTTTTTTAGATGCATTTTTATTATGTCTATTTTATTGGATGCACTCTGGCAGTTTAGGTGGGCGAAGTGTGTGCCCCTTCCCAGTTTGCATTCAATCTCTTCTACCATATTTATTTTACTTTAAATAATATTTTTAGGATAGTGGTTGCTTGATTTCGCGAGTTTTTGATTTTGTTTTTATTTTATTTTGGCTTAGTGATTGATGGATTTGGGGTGTATGTGCTGGTGCATACAGCACACATGGCCCCTTTTGATAGATAGTCATGCATACCTCCATTACTTTTACTTTTACCTGTGCACGTAGGAAGACATGAACATTAAAGTGTGTATTAGTTGTACCTGATTATACTTATGATTTAGGGTTTGGTTAGTGAAATTTATCAAAGTTTGTGATACTTATGTTTTGGAGCCGTGGTGCTCTTTCCAGTTCTCCGTGATGCTTTTTGACAGCCTGGCATTGACATATCTGGCATATTCCTCATTGTAGTGTATACCATCCGTCATGCCAATGCCATATCGTGCCGCTCTCTTTCCATGCCTTGTTTTGTGGGTTGACGGTTTGTTGTCTTTTAATCTAGTGTGGGCGGAAGTGGAGCAAGCTGTGCATTGCTATGTTTTTTGCACCTCCTCCTTACCTGCTGGGATAGCTCTTATGCTTTCTCCTGTTCTTCATTTTCAATTACTTCTTGTTTTCTTATGACATATTTGTTTTTGCTCATTTATTTATTTGTTTATTTGTTTATTTATTTGTATTTGCTTCCTTGCACAGGCTTTCCTTTATTTTTTGGAGGATGTTCCCCATTTAATTTTGTATCCTTGTTTTACTGTTTCACCTTCACTGGCGCTGTCCAGGTACCGACCTGAGTCCCAGTATGGGCATTTTGTGCATTCCCTGAATGCGTTCCCTGGAGCATTTATTAGTTTCTCCTTCAGGCTTTCGTTTTGTGTGAATTTTGTGCGGACGATGTCCTCCAGCACGTTTTCATTGGTTTTGCACCAATCCTGTGTTCTCCATATCATCTTTGCCATTGCCTTTATCGTATATGGATTTTCAGTGTTGTCTATCATTCTCATTATGTCGTGTTTCTCATGGTATTTTGCCATTATTGAGCTGTAGTATTGCTCTGCTGATGTATATTTTTTACCATCCTTTCCAGTGATTTCACACTTGTAGAGATTGTTGAAAGGGTAGTTGTGTCCTTGGAAAGACACTCTCCATGTGTGTTCGCTAGTTGCTGCCTTCTCTGGCGTGATTTCTGCTATTTCTATTTTATCAAATTCGTTGGGCTTATAGATTTTTCCATTTACCTCTATATTGCATGCTTTCATTTTGATTGACTTTATTTTTTCATTTTTGTTCTCCATTGCAAGTGTGTACATTTGTTGTACCGTTTTCTCATTTAGCATTTCGGCTTCTGATCTGACCGGCCTCATTGTTACCTTGCTGTAGCTTTCTTTTGACTGGAGCATTTTTTTTTTCTGGAAGAGTTCTTTTTTGTGTGACTCCTTTTCCAGCTGGATTTTGATGCTCCTTGGTCTGCTTGTGATTTTTTCGGTGTTTTGGGTTTCTGTATCTTTGGTTTCCTTGTCTTTATTTTTGTCTGAGGTCTGCTCGTTGTTGTCTGTGTTTTTTTTTGGTGTTGCCTCTTTTTTCATTTTCTTTCCTAGACGTAAGGCTTTGGTCACTACCGCCCAGCCAAAGTCACAGTCTGCTCTTTTAGCATGTTTGTGACAGTTTTCTCCATGTTTTCGTCTTCTTTTTCCGGGATGCCATGTATTATGATGCTGAGTTTTTTCCCATTACTTTTTGTCACCTCTGTTTGGGCTGTATCCGTGGGTGGCTTCCTTTTGTCCGTGGGCACAGTCCTGGCATTGTTTATACCTTTGTTTTCATTTGTGATGTTCTTTTGTTCTTTGAGCTTCTCAAACTCAGATTTGTACCACATGCATTCTATTTGCAACATGTTGTACGCTACCTGTAGTGCCTGCAGTTGGTTTTGATATTCATTGTCATTGTCGTTGTCCCTTGGTTTTGTTTTGTTTTTTCCATCATTTCCGTTGTCATTCGTGCCGTTTCCGTCATTTACTTCTATATCCTTTTTGTTTTTGCCCCCCTTCGCTAATTCTTCTTTGACTGTTTGGATTACCAGTCTCACTATATCATCCTTATCCATATGCTTATCTCCGTGTTCCGTTATTTCCACATGCTTACCTCCGTGCTCCATTATCCTGTTTGTCATCCTTGCCCTCCATTTTTAACGACTGGTTATCTAGTAAAGAATTTTTATTTTTTTGGTGATGAGTAGGCCTATTTGTAGGGACATAAAACGTCGAAAAACCTCGAAAAACGTCGATCGGCGGTATTACATTGAATTTTGAAATCGTTTTTCACAAATCGACGTAGTGCAACTTACTGCAACAAGCCACAGCTTTCACTCAAACATAGTTTAAAAGAGAACAGGCCATAGAATCAGTGTATACAAATACTATTTGTGTGCTGGTGAGTGACAGCTGGTGAGTGATAATAGGGGAATCTATCAGTTCACTCAGCTCAACAGTGGTTTTGAGTCATTTAGACATTATAAATCACACACACACACACCTCAACAGTAAAGCAAAGTATATGGGTGATAATATGCCATGGTACTTAGCTGTGGGTGCTGGTAAATTTGTTGTATCAGAAGATACAAATCCTGACAATCCGTAGCCTTGTTTTCGCCGTTTTCCGCGATTCCCGCCGTATCTAACGGTCGAGACGGTTGTTTTGTTTTTGTTTTTACCACATTCCTCCTCACAGGTCTATCCTGTAGTATCCTGGGATGTTTATATAGTATCCTGGGATGTTTATGCGGAAAATCCGCTTAGTCTTGGTATTTATGCATGCTTTAGTATATTGGATTCGCGATAATCAGCGTCCGCGTAAGATTAACGTCCACTCGCGGTCGCCACCATTGCAATTATATAAACCAACTCACTGTCCACCCCCACAACCTCACCCACCCTCACCTCATTCACCCATCTCTATTCCCGTTATAAAACCAACTCACTGTCCACCCCCACAACCTCACCCACCCTCCCCTCATTCACCCATGTCTATTCCCGTTATATATACCAACTCACTGTCCACCCCCACAACCTCACCCATCCTCCCCTCATATACCCATCTCTATTCCCTTTATAAAACCAACTCACTGTACACCCCCACAACCTCACCCACCCTCCCCTCATTCACCCATGACTATTCCCGTTATATAAACCAACATCCACCACCACAACCTCACCCACCCTCGCCT